>PVIU01000946.1:0-250164 GCA_004026605.1 Ondatra zibethicus
GTGACTGGGAATCTCACAACCATCTCATCTCTGTCCCCAACTTTTCCTGCTGGAGCAAAACTTTCTAAGGCAATCCTTGATCCTACACACTTTATTGCAAATGTACCCTTTGTGTAACAGCCCCATTATGATGGAAACTAGGGCCTGTGCCTATGAATATAGTGCAAAGAGACTCTATAAAAATAAATTTCAAGAACTGGTTTTGACTTACCTGATTTTCTTTTTGGAATGCCTTGTAGAGATGAGGGTTTGCAAACAAAGGCTAATACCACAGAATTCATAGTAACTGGTATTTAGTGAGTATTTTAATATAAAGCATTTTATTTGCTCTTAGAAAGATGCTTGTCTGACATCAAAAAAGTTTCATGGTCTTCAGTTTAATTGACATGAACTAGAACTTGAATCATTAAGTCACTTACCAAAGGTGGATATCTGACCCCCTGAGCCCTGGGTCATCACAGGGGTTCTCCCATGAAACCTGTTATTTCCGGGTTAGACTCTTTGCTTGTTTGTGTATTTAAAAGGGGATAATCTTCCTGCTCAGTACAAAGTTCATTTTCTTATCTAGAAATAGGTTGCCTTTCAGAATACTCCCGTCACAGAAGAGATAATTAAAGGAGGCTTTATTTCAAATTTTCTCATAAAATATCCCATGCTAAAGGTCAGTGTTTCCAAGGATCTGGCTCATATCCCAAAATGTGGATGATAAAACCATGGATAAACATTATTGCTTCTGTTCCTGACAGTATTGAGAGACAGGCCCTGAACTATTCCCAAGGAGTCAAATTTCCCTACCATTGTAATAATCAAAGAGGAGCAGAAAGCTGGCACTGTGGTGGTGTTTCTGGGTTTTCCCCACTTCTCAGAGATTTCTACACACACACACACACACACACACACACACACACACACACACACACACACACACTCACACCATTGCTACCACTCTGTCAACACCTTGTTAAGCAATTGCATTGACAGTGAATTATCTTTTTCCCCTCTAAGAAGTGCTTGGACTTCAGAACAATCAGAGGATACTGTGGGATGTGCTGATTTGGGCTTTTAGGAGATAATTGTCCTCATGTTCTGTTCCTTAACCGTCTATTTAGAGTATTTGACTCTGGGACTCATCACAGTGTTTTCCAGCAAAAGCACATTTTCAAGCCATGAGAAAGAAGGCTGTGGATGAAACCACACTCATGCTTCTGGCTCATGTGGCTTTCCTAGGTGCTGGAATTGCAGAAGTGTAGTATCTTCATGCAATTTTGGGAATTCCCAATGGGAAATAACAGCAGGGAAAGTGGTTTTGTTTCCTGTTGGACAAAGCTCTTTTTTCCTTAAGAAAGTGACTTTATTGTGCTACTCCACGGAGAAAAGAAATATGCTTGCTCATAGATGAGTCACTGTATAAGCTTTCCCACCCCCTTTTCGTCTATTTTCTATTTTAGGAAGTGAAGCCTGAAGGAAACTGCTGGATACAGTGGGCAGAATGGAGAGCATAGAAGACAGCTAACTAACAGTATAGAAATGGAAAAGGGAGATGCAGTGAGTTTCTAATGCTGATGAGTACTGTGATTTTGGGAAAATGAATTAGAGTGACCAATAACTTACAAAGGGGTGCTACACTTCAGCACTACATTCATATCTAGTCAACAATTTTTTTTTGTAAGTGCATGTGTGTGTCAGCATCCTCTTGCCAGTATGTGCATGGCGTGTATGCAGTACCTATGCGGGCCAGAAGATGGCATATGATCCCCCTGGAACTAGAACTACAGGCCACTTTGAACTGCCATGTAGCTGCTGAGAACCAAATCAAAGTCCTAGGCAAGAGCAGCAAGAATTCTTTACTGCTGAACCCCTTTTTCAGCCTCAGTGTTGGCTATTCTTAGAGTCATCAAAATTGTTACCTGGAAATAGAGTACAACTGTCAAAGCAAGTTCTTTAATATGTTACCAATTATTCTAGGGAAAATGAAAGTATAGATATGACTCATGTATAAATCCACACAAATAAATCTGTTTAGGCTGAAAACGTTGAGCCCTATCTGCTATTTTGGAGAGTTAGTGTGAGGTTTGTCTGAGAAAATTTTTACATCCTTTGGGCAAAAAAGCAACTTTATGCAATTTCAAAACCTCTAAATCTCTCTGAAGTCTCTCTAGATAAGTGTAAACAAAAAAGATATAAAGAAATAGCTATATATTTTTGAAAATTCTTTTATTTTAACAAGTGAGCAATGGATAGAATCAATAATTTTATCATTATTAAAAAACAGCAATACTTTGAGGAAATGTAATACGTATGCAAAATGTTATTCTGCTAGCTGAAGTTTCCCAATTAATTGAGTCTAGTCATCTCTTCTCTATCATTAACTATGTTTTTATAAATATTCCATTGATATACAATGTATATCAGTGTTTTGGGAGATCCAGTGCAACCCTTTGACACCAGTGTGCAATGGGCCATAATCACATGGCAGTAGCTTTCATCTTCTTGAGCATGTATGATTTGTGTATGTTTGGGAAAGTCTTCTAGTTATTTTCAAATATGAAATCAGTTGCAGACTGCAAGCACCACTCATGATATGAATACCTGCAGTAATTTCTCTTGTTTAAGCGTCTTCTGGACACTTACTCATCCCTATTTCCAGACTCAGTGACCAGTGCTATACTCTCTCCTAAGACAGCTGTGTTGTTTCCATAAAGGGGAGACAGCTTGAGCTACTTCTTTTTCTGAAAATCCAACATTATATCCTCAAGCTTCAACACTGATGCTATGAATGATAGAATTATATTCTTTTTCATGGCTTAATCATTTTTTATTATCTACATGTACCACATTTGATATTTCTGTGTAATTATCTATGGGTAGATGAGATGAATCCATAGCCTGGCATTTGTGAGCAGAGCTGTAATCTCTTTGACATAAAGATTTAATTACATAGGATATATACCAACAATGATGGTAAACCACATGATAGCTGTATTTTCAATTTTTAAAAAAATTGTTCTTTTCAAGACTATACTTTCAGGGATCATTTCTATAGTTCGTTACTAGAGAAGTTTCTCTGACTGTGTAGAGCATGTAAAAAATTGCTCTTTTGCGGTTTCATATCTATATATTAAGTACTTTGATGATGGTATTATCTTATGTAGAATGAGATCAGGCATTTGAAATAGGCCTTACAGTTGTATCTATAAACCCCCTTTTCCTTATGTTTTAAAAGAAATTTAAAACCAAAATTTGGCAAAGTAAAATGTATTTATTTAGTTTGGCCAGGGAGTGGCATGTTAGAAAGTGGAGAAATAATTGTCCTCACTGTGAATGTGTCTGTTTTACAATTTATACAAGCCATTGGACAAAGGTCATAGGTACATAAGTTAACCTGTGATCCAGGATTGAACAATCTTTTCCTGGGGCAATAGGCAACTTTTTCCAGGCTTCCTCAATGCTCTATTACAGATATTATTTGTTGCTGTTATTATTATTATTATTATTAAAAATATTTCTTTATGTAGCCCTGGTTGTCCTGGAACACCTATGAAGATCAGACTGGCCTCCAAATCACGAAGACACACCTACTTCACCTCTGCCTTCTGGATGCTAGTGATTTTTTTAAAATTTAAGTTTGGCTAAAGAAATGAGGTTTTTAAAGATCCAGTTTTAAAAGAGAAAATATTCAAAATTAGTTTTTTTTTTTTTTTTTTTTGCTTTGGAGGAGGAGGGAAGTGTAAGGTCCTCACCCATCCCAAACCTTGTGAAGTTCTTTGTGTTTTAAGTCTATCCCTCTAAGAGGTGTAGGCTGGAAGCCTTTCCATCTTTTCTTTGCAGGTCTGTTTCTGCTCCAAAGCCTCCATGTCCTTTAAACATACTAATTTTGCAAGGGATTAAATCATGATAGTCTCATAGTCAAAGCAAAGGCACAAGCATAACTCTTTGGAATATCTCCTCTTCCACCAGGTTATCAACATAGGACCATGTTCAAATTGGATTAATGCCCACCCTAACAGGAATGGCTAGATATCTCCTTTGGGACCAGATCTGTTATTTGTTACTTTCTCACCTTGCCTTTCTGTGTGTGGGTTTCTCTCTGTGTGTCTCTGTCTTTCTCTGTCTCTTTGTTTCTTGCTCTCTGTCCTCCCCTCCCCTCCCCTCCCCTCCCTTCTCCTTCTCTCTCCTCTCCTCTCTTCTCTTCTCCTCTCTTGTCTTTGTCCTTCCTTTCCTGAACACAGGCAATGTTATTTACTATGAAATCTCCATCAAAAGACAAAGCTACCATCATGCACTTTGATATCCAGAACCATCAGCTAAATCGATCTATTTCCCTTGTATAGTATCTATCCTCAGGTTGTATAGTATCCAGCCACAGAACATGAACTAAGGTGTTCATTCTTTGTATTATAAGAATGCTTGCAATTGCCCTGGATCTACCAAGGTAACTAATGACAATATGCCCATTTCAGGATCCTTATTTAGTCAAATCTTCAAAGCTTTGTAAAATAAAAATTACAGAAAGGCATCCCTTCTGATCTAAACTTGCCCTCTTGGCCCCAACAGAACAGAATGGAAATAAAAACAGAATCTCCTATCTAATAGTTACCAAGCTGAAACTGAGTTGTTTATGTGATTTTTTTTTTCTGGGAAATCAGTTATAAGAAAGGAGCCAAGTTCCCAAACTGGCCAGTCTCTGTTGGCCTGAACATGAGGTTTCCTTTGTCTTAATCCTTGCAGTAAGAAAGTAACTTTGAAATGGCCATTGTGGCAGCTTTGTTTTTTGTTTCTGTTTTACTTAACTCTTTTCCGTTTTAAAAACCAACCTTCCACTTGACTCATTCCAATACTAATCCTATTTTATGAAAGGAAGTTTTATCCAATTATGAAATTGAAAATTGTCAATGAAGAGCATCAAATTAACTCATAATTTTGTTCTTGACAAGTCTTTTGGTATATAAAGATATTTATAGATTCCAGAATTTAGGAAATGAAGTATTATGAATACTATGTTGAAAGCAGATTTTGGATGAAATAAATCCCTAAGATCAACACATTTTCTACAGCGATACAAGCAGAAAATCTTTATAACCTTATTTTTACGAGTGAAATTGAAGCTGAAGTACTTAAGAGAAGGCTGACACTGAGCGTGGGTGGCACCATTCCGTGGCCTGGAGTCCCCAGCTGAATACAAACGTGAGCAGAGCACCTGTTCATCTCTGTTTCCTGGCTGTGGATGCCATGTGACTTGCTACCTCATGCGCCTTTCCAGCATGAAAAACTGTGTCCTCCAACTCTGAGCCAAAGAAACCCTCCGTCCTCAAGCGGGGTCTCAGCAAGATGTGCCATTCTCAGAGACTGCTAGAACCAATGTTGCAGAGAAGTCAGTTTTTCTAAATTAATTAACCAATTCATTAATTTTCTTATCACCCTACTCACCGTATTTTTTTAAAAGTTGATTCTAAGATATACATGAAAAATTTAAAGAATGACTAATTTAAAAATTGAAGGCAAATTTGAGAAGTGGCTTTATATGAGAGCTCAATCATTATTATAAAGCCACATTGATTAATATACTACTGTGCTGGCTGGCCAAATAATAAATGAATAAATAAATACCAATGAATAATTAATGCAGAAATAAACATACATTCATATGTTCATGCAATTTGCTTATACGTGATGGGGTGTCAGAAGAAATCATGATGGTGTTGGCTATAAATTGATTGAAAGTAATTTTTCTCATAAGTGTGTAGTTGTAAACTGATATGGAAAAATAGATGCACGGTGTCTACGCACATTATAACAGTAACTGATCCAATCTTGATTGTTTGTTAATGAAAAAGATTAACTAATATATGCTCTCAGCATTGTCATAGAAATGTCATTAGTACCTTGGAAAAAACAAGTATTTCCAAAACATTAAATACAAAGCACACGCATATGTTTTCTTCACACACACATATACATACAAATGTAGACACATGCATGTACACACACACATTCCTTCCTGGTTTTCTGTTTTTTTGTTTTTTTGAGGCAGGGTTTTTGCTGTGTAACAGACCTGGTTATGCTGGAACTTACTTTGTAGACCAGGTTGGCCTCAAACTCACTGAGATCCAACTGCCTCTGCCTCCTGAGTGCTAGGATCAAAAACTTACACCACCATCGCCTGGTCACACATTCCTTCTAAATGAGTGCATTTAGATCAACCATTGAAGAAGATCTGACTATGTACATTGAAATTAAAATGAATAATGTATGAGATAATTTGTGCACACCTTCCCAAATGAGAAAAAAAAATAAGCAGCAAAGCAAAACAACATATCTGAGGCTTTTAAGTGCTGTCAAGGATGACATGCTAGGCTTCTAATTTGGTACCACTACTTTGTGACACTTTACAGCTTTGCTGAAAGCAGTCAGTGTTCACTCTGGGACCAAACATCCCTCTACTCTGTGCACAGCCACAAGGAATGAGTGCAGGTAAATCACACCTATGAAAACACGTTTAAGGAGTCATATTCATAATGAGCCCAAGCTAGCGTCAGTTCAAACACCCAGAATAGTAAATTTCCAAGTTACATTATATTCATACTTTAGAGCATAGACAACCCTGGAAAGGCTCTTAGGTTAGGGCACCATCAGACATACTGCTGATTACCACATTCTGCTTATCACTGAATGCTGCCATTTATATAATGTCCCAAACGTAGTAAGATCAATACCTCAGGACAGACATTACATTTTTAATGGCTGTGATTCGAAAAGATAGGAAGGGCTGTGGAGTACTGAACATGCTTCATTACTTAATCTGAATAGTAGCATATGCCTGCACTTATTTTTTTAAATCAGTAGACTTTACACATATGATTGACAACATGAATTCTATGCTTTAAAGAAAAAGTTAGAGAATTTAAAGTCAAGAAGTAAAGGGACCCTCCAGTGTAAAGACGCCATCCCTGAAACCACTCCCACAATCATACTCTGAGAACTGCTACTAACTCCAGATGTCATTATTTCTTTTTAAAGCTTTGCTTTCTTTTCTGGTTTTTTTTTTCTGGTGTTGTCTGGACACATAAACCAACTTTTTGAATTTATCTGCAAAACTCTCTGCAGGGGTTGATAAAGTCTGAGGCTACCTGATTGATTCTTCATCTTCTCTGAAGTTAGTCATGTGGATACCAAGATATCTTTAAAGAAATTAAAAAAAAAATACTGACCTAACCGCAACCTTCTCAGAATAGCTCTGTTTGGTGATTCTGAGGGTGAATGGCATGATTTAAAAGCATGACCCTTGTTTTACACAAAACTTGTAAAGTCTCCGTTTTGTTCCAGCGCACGTCTCAAGGTTAGAGCAATAGCATTCTGTCAAAGAATTGTAAAATATGAATGGAATTGCGCCAATGACTTTTAGGATGCTGGTTCCACATTCTTTATGAACAGGACACTGCAGCCTGTTCTGAAGTCCTCAGATGGAAACCACCCTTCATTCTCTAGGGCTTTTACTAAACCTACTGTTTCCATAGCAACTGCATCATGTGATATTAGAATTTGGGGGTAGGCCTTGAAGGATAAAACAAAGGGAGTATTGGCCAGCTAAAAAGAAAAGCATCCTGCATTGATACATTGATAATACTGTTTATCAAATAACAGAAAGAAACAGACATGTATTCACATGTTCTAAAATTCTTGTTATGCTTGGACATTTCAGATAATCTGTTTTTCAAAAACATGCAACATTTGGAAGTCAATGTTTCTTTCCATACGTCAGGTCACTTAGAAAACTGCGGGTTTGGGGAATTCATTAATATGTACTTTTTCAAGTTGATAGTGGAAGAATTTATTCAGCCAAACCCTTGAAATGTGACTTTTGTCCATAGAGGTGATACTTCTTTGGGTGATACTTCAAAGGCATAATGGAAGCATTTTCCAGGCAGATTTAAACTGTACAAATGTAAATATTTTCATACTTACAGATTTCTATGTTGTTTGGAAATTCAAAACTAATAATCTATGTAAATGTATTTGGGGTGTTTCTAATACAAAGGGTTTTAAGAATAATTTTGAGAGGTAGACGATGGCCTATTTCCTTCATCTGGGTAAAATATTGGAAGTCCAAATTTAGAGGTTCTACTTGATTCTCCTCAAATTCATGCCAAGATTAAGTGGTTTTCTACATTTATTTATTTATTTGCATTTCAAGGGTGTATGCTTGTGGACACATGTGTGTGTGGGTGCACTCAGGTATTTGCTTGGAGGCTAGAGGAGGACATTGGATGTACTATTCTAATACTTGCCAAATTCTTCCTTCCAGGTAGAGTCTCTCACTAAACCTAGACCTGCGCTATAGCCAGGAAATCCCAGTGACCTCCCTCACTCTACCTACTACCATATGAGGTTAAAAACTAATAAATTTATTTTTTTAATTTTTTATTGATTTTATTGAGCTCTACATTTTTCTCTACTTCCCTCCCTGCCTCTCCCCTCCCCTTCTACCCTCTCCCACGGTCCCCAAGCTCTCAATTTACTCAGGAGATATTGTCTTTTTCTACTTCCCATGTACATTAGATTCTCGTATGTCTCTCTCAGGGTCCTCATTATTGTTTAGGTTTGAAAGAATGAACTCTGTGCATAAGAGGGAAAGTTAGAATGTTTCAAGGTCACAGAAATCTAGGGAACCTTCTAATTATGCATCTTGTCTCTAGGAGTACTCCCACAGACACATCCTCAGAACAGTCTTCACTCATCACTATTGTTTCGTTGTTTTGATTTGTTTTTGTGGATTTTTTCCTAAGGTTGTCTCGAGGCAGAAACGTGTTTTGTGCTGCAGTTTTTGGCACTTTGTGTGGTTGCTGGGTATTTGAACTCTGATCCTGATGCCTGGCAGAGCTTTAGCTTGACAAATGATTCTTCAGTGCTAAATAAAAGTTGTAAAGGCGGTGCTTTCAACCAGAGGGATTGACCTTTTCCTTTCTGTTTAATTTTTGATAGAATATAGTAAGGAATTATGATGATCTCGCAAAGAGGCAGTAGTAGATTCTCTTGTAATACCCACGACCTCACGATCACCGAGAAGTTGGATTGGTTTCCAGTATCAGTATATGGCATGACTTCCCTCTAGCTGAGTGGTCCTTAAGTCATTTCAGACAACTGTCGGTTATCAGCAAAATGTAAGTCCACTTATTGAACTTTATGTGCATCTCGCCAAGCTTATTTTAAAGAGAATCCATGATCTGGAGGGGATCAAAATGGCTGTTAATTTAGTGGATTCATTGGTTAAGTTATTGTTAATTTGGTGATTTTTAGCTTAGTAAAAGAAGTTCTTATGATGACCATTAAACTTACTAGAATATTGTCTTTTGAGAATTTACCTTTCTTCATTTGTTTTTCAGAGAAAATGAATTTTTCAAAGTATTTTTCTTACAATTGCTGTTCGTGAAAGACCTTTAAATGACTAAATTTACATATATACACATACATACACGCATGGATTTAAATATCATATATAGACACTAGTCATATATGAACTCTTTATTATCCATGTGATACAGCAACCAAGTTCATAATACTTCAGAACCTATGAAATAATTTGTTTAAAATTGTATTAAGCCAGAGGGAATTTGTTCAACTAATGCTTTTTTATATTTTAAAGTACTTTCTACCATCTGCTGTCTCTTAGAGAAAATGTGACACAAAGCTAGAGAGAGGAGAGAGAGAGAAAGAGAGAGAGTCAGTCAAGTTAAGAGTGTCTAGATAAGAGAATAGCTGTATTTATTGTGTATTCATGCTATTTCAGGCATGAAGCTGGGTGAGACTGATTACCTTTTGTAATTTTCATGGAGACTTTAAAAGTGAACGATTTTATTCGCAGCTTACTGGGCAGTATAGAAGGGATTGCATTCTTGCTGCCATAGTCTCACATGGCTGTCGAGTCCTTGTCTTGCTGACCACGGACACAAAGCCTTTAAAGATCTCTGCCAACACTCCATTTAGGATTAATGGCTGCCAAAAGCCATCTACCCTGAGAGACTTTCATGTTGCACCCACACAGGTGGTGATTACATGATGGAGAAAGGTATCTTTTCAGAATGGCAGATCCGGCAGAGGCACAAGTCATTTGTGACTAGAAAGAGAAGTGAACACACGTTCAAGGTGAAGCCTGATCATTGCCTCTGTCTCTCGGGTAGTGTGGCCTCCAGAAATCCCAGCAATTTCCCCTGAGATCAAAACGTGCCTTAGAAAATACCACTGTGGTCTGCCTTTACTGTTGCCATGGAGCTATGCACCCTTTCCATTGGTGGATGGTCAATCCTATACTTAAATGGAGCACACATCGAACATATATAACATACAGTATACTGTTATTTCTTTGCGGGAGGTTTATTACAGGGTTTGGTATCTAGCTTAAATTAGATGTCTGGAGAAAAATTCTGCTTTTAAGTTGAGGGCATTTTATAAAATTCTTTTAGATTGACTGTGTTTAAAATTCCTTGAATTTCCTGAAAGCCTTTGAAGGGTGTGTGTGTGTGTGTGTGTGTGTGTGTGTGTGTGTGTGTAAAGTGATTCTTACACTATCTATTCTGTAAGGAAACTCTTTCAGCCATCTGGAAAACAACTTTCTTTTATGTGTATAAGTTAGGTGCAATTATTTTATACTAAGCCCATCTCTGAAACAACCTTTAATTCTGAGACTTTCAAATGTCATTATCACAAGAGCCAGTGCCTTTGAAATGGTCTTTGGATACCGCATGGCTTTCTAAGGGCTATCAAACTGGATTAGCTCAGTGGGCAAATTCAGCTGGCAGGTTTCTCTGGGTTGCACAGCACAGGCCTTTCCATCCCAGGCACTGCTGATGTGTGCACACAGCCCAAGTTGGAAACAGAATGTGCCCCTTCATCCTATCAAGAAAGGAACGAAATATTCCTTTGGCAATACTTGCGTCAGTACAGTGAGAATTTATACAAATTGTGCCTGATCATGGTGGTCAATGGCTGCTTTCTTTTGCAAGGCCATCTTTAGAGATGAAGATTATATTTTAACCTAACAGACCACCTAGATCATTTTACTCTCTACCCCTACACACTCAGAGAGATTACCTACCAATATGTGAACTAATTTAGCACTCTCTGGACACCAGTGATTTTACATAATTCAATTGAAGTCTATGATCTTTAAGACTGATAACCTCTGACTTGCTGTATCATTATTTGTAGACATGTACATGTGTGTGCATGCTTGTAGACATGTACATGCATGTTTATGCTTGTATACATGTGCACATTTATGTGTGGGAGTGTAGGCACATGCTTGATACAGTACTTTTGTAGAGATCAGAAGATAACATAGAGCATCAGTCCTTATTTTTTTGAAATCAGGGCCTCTTTTTTCTTGTCACAGATGCACACCATTGTGCTGGCTTTGTCACATGGATTCTGGGGATGTCACACTCAGGTCCTTACACTTGAGAGAGAAAGTGCTCTTAGCCACTGAGCCATCTCTCTAGCTGCCATGTGAATATATTTTAAGAGTGTTTAAAATATTGAAACTTTAATCCACTTGATTTGTATGTCTGCACCAGAGATAAAACCATATTGCAGAAGGATATTTTGTTCGAGATTCAGTGAAAACGGAATTCTGCTCCCCACCTTGCCTCAGATGGCTTCTCACATTAGGGGCATCATTTTACTCTCCCCAACCCTCAGTTCTCTTGTCTGTGAAATTAACAGATTAGACTACACCATCTTGAAAATTCCTTTCACTGATAATATTTTTGTGATTCTAGAAAAATAGTCTAGATATGCACTTGGAACTTAGAATGTCTATCAAGGCCTGCACTTGCGACACTATTCTTATATTTCAATAACTTTCCTTAGTCTGATCTGTGGCTTCCCTCCTTGCTTTATGCTGATTGATTATCAGCTGACCAAAGACATGAGGGGCCATTATTGTTGAACAATCCTAGAAGTAAAGAGTACATCCTGCAAATATAAATTCTTCAAGCTTTTATCATTTTCATCCCCTAAGTGTGAAAATCCTTCTCTTTAATGAATGTCATAATTAGAGAATTTTGAACATTCCAAAAGTATATTTTGATCATATCCACCCTTCCCCTGCATGATTCCACCCCCAGCTTTTTTTTTTTTTTGCAATTTCACGTCATTTGTTTATGAATAACTCACAAAGTCCAGTTTGGGTTAGCCATGTGCTCACAGGTGTGGGGCATCAATGAAACATGGGTGACCTACCGGGAAGCTGGTTCTCTTTCCCCAGAAGCTCTCAACTGCCAACAGCTTCTAAGGCAGGGGCTGGGGTCTCACGTCCTTGTGGAATAGCTGAGTGGCTTGCTTTTGTGCAGGGGCAGCTGCAGTGAGTGCATGAGCAAGGTGGGCCAGCCTTGGTTGAATTCCTTGGAGATGGACAAAGTTTATTTCTGTCATTAAAAGGAATTCAATTAGAATTCTTTTAAACTGTCGCTTTCGGTCTAATGTGTGTTCTTTGGCTTCTGTATCTGCTCTCCAGATGTGAACTGGAAGATAATATTTTGCAGATTAACCTACAAGAGCCTAATATTCTAAACTGTGTGAAGCTACAGCCCCCCACTATCATTTATTCAGCTAAATGTTTGCTCTACTTATGACTATAGAGAACTGTCACATTACTTTCACTGGAGAGAAGTGAGCAACCATCTATTCATTCCAAATAGGGCACTAACACCAAAACAACCTCACCAAACCTCCATTTTTGAATGAAAGAGTTTATTGCCATTACTTGGGAGAAGCATGAATGACTCTTTACTTAAAGAATTATAGGTGACGTAAAAGCAACCGTTGGACTGAAAAGACAAGTCAAGTATGGGCGATGATGCCCAGAAACTGCATTTCTGGTCTCCTTGCAGACAGCACCTTGCAAATGCTTCCTGCAGGGAAGGGCTTTGAGAGTTTTGTAACTTTCCAAAGTTCTTGAGTCTTGTAAGTTTCATTAGTTTCCAGGGTCTTCTAAGCTTCCCTCCTCCCACAAAAAGAGAATGTTTTAATTTAGAAGGAACATCTATACATCAGAAGCAATATGCTTGCTTTGCTCTACTCTAGAGTCTAGAAGAACAAGAGCAAAAGAACACAAACTGAACCAAGAGCTAAGAGGTCAAAGGCTCACTCATGTTCAAGGTTCTAGAAGCTGTGTGATTTCATGCTCTGCAGAGCAGGGACTTGGAATAAGACTGGTTAAAAGTATTCATTGCCATTCTCAGAAGCAGCTTTCTTATGAACAAGAAGGTGAAACATAGTAAAATAAGACAAAGCATTTCTTGCCTGGGGTTGAATTAGCTCTGTACAACACAACTTAGTCTTCGGTCTCTGGGTCTCAGAGTTTCACAACCATGTCAGAGCTCTCTGGGAAGGCTCACATCAGAGCTGATTGACAGGCCACACTTTCTGGTGCTGCTGGCTGAGCTTCAGTTCCTCAGGAGATGTTGGCTGTTGCTTCTGCCAAGTCGTGCCACATGGGCCAGTTCCATGTCTGACAGCAGGATAGCTGGCATCATCAGAACCAGTGAGAGAGGGCAATTAATCTCCATATTTCTTTGGATGAGTTTATCAGGTACATTTTGAGCATGTGCAGACATATTTATAATTATTTGTATTGTTCTACTTTGTCCATCTTATATTATCACAGTGTTTGCCTCACTTCTTCCTCTTTGTCATTTTGATAAGGAATTCATTTACCAATCTGCTTTATTTTTCTTCTTTGGCTTGTCTTTCTCTTGATTACCTTATTATTTTTAAATATTTAGCAAATATATTAAAACTTTTTAAATTTTTTACAAAAGGTAAATTTGGTCTTTATATAAAAATACAAGATTTTAGCAAATTTTAATTATAGGGAATCTCCATTTTTATTTTTCTTTTTATTGTTGATGGCATGAATGTGGAAATCAGAGCAGCACATTAGTATGACCAGTAACAATATACCTTCCCAAAGATGCCCATTTCTCTCAGGCTTACTGGTAGAGGTGGCACAATAGGTAAAGTGCTTGCTATTCAAGTTCAAGGACATGAGTTCAGACCCTCATGTCAACCCAGGAAAAAGCAGGATGTGGAAGTTCAGGTTTATAATGCCACTCTAACAAATTGGTGTACTTCAAGTTCATTGAGAGACCCTGCCTCAGAAATTACAGTGGAGAATAGCTGAGATATGTACCCAGATAGATACACACACAGACACACACACACACACAGACACACACACACACACACACACACACACACACACACACATACAATTGCACACACATTTTTCCTTTAAGTTGTTTCTGTCTGGTCTTTCATCACAGTACTGGTAAAATTCTTCTAAGAACGAGATGTTTTTCTTTTTTATTTGTTTATTTGCCTGACAGAATCAATAGAAAACAGAGTACATAATATATTCTTGTTTAGATAGGGCTGAATGAATCTGAAGAATGACATTTGAAGACAAGTAATAAAAATGAGGTAGACTGTAGTAAAGCTGCTACATTTAAAAAATAGCATTGGGCTCAGAAACTGATGGCTACAGTGGAACTACCAGTGCATACATTCCTACGAAGAGGGGAATGGGTCAAATGACCGTGTGCTCTGGCTCAATGATGGGAAAACAAGTGTCGGAGTCTACTTAGTGAGGGTTGGGGAGAAGAGGGACCTAGAAGCATCTGCTCTTGAAAATCTCTGGGCAAGTTCCTGGAAAATGGCCAAGACCAGAAGATGCTCAAGGACAGGTGTCTGTGGTGAGACAGAGAGGGCCATTTTGCTGTCCTTAGAGATGAACAGAAAGTCACATTTTATGTCGTCCAAGTGTGCAGACAGTTGAACACACAGGAAAGCTTTCTGATGAAAACTGGGCAGAGGGAACTTTGTGTTTTCTTTTAATTAGTTATGAGCCCACCAGACCCCACCCATGAAGATGAAAACACAAGGAACCAACTCCATCATTCTTTCTAATTGCCCCGAAAGTGAAACTCAAATAACAACAAACCAAGACAAATTATTTCATAATGCGAATGATTAAGAGGAACCCTGACGATAATTCTTTTTTTTTTAAGAAAGTATACATATTAACTTTTATTTATTTATTTTTTTTTTTTGGAGAAATAAGCCAGTCATACAAAAACAAGTATTACTGCCCAGTCTATATGTTGGCTTCTAATGTCTTCTTTCAAGCTTGAGCCTGGTGAGTATACCCAACAACCCATCCTTGTTTTACTGTACCCTGCATGATGCATCCTTGGCCACTGGACTTGTTGTGGTTCTGAAAGCAAAATTGGATAACAAGTTTTTCAGCACTAGTTTGTAGCTGAAGACTCATATGCTGGCTATTGGTCTTTAGAACCAACTGGAATATCAGCAGATAGAGCATTGTGAGCTTCTCTGCTGCTACTTAGCTAGGATTGGAAGGTACTCAAGCCACTCATTATCGCCAGAAACCTCCCAGGACTTAGGGTATCTGTTGTAAATCTTGTGCTATCAATGCAGGGAAATGTTTCCCACTGCATTGCTCTTGTGCCATCCATGACAACAGTCTCGGTTCTTACACTCCTGAAGGAGAATTGGATACAGGAGTAGTTAAGGTTTGTTTCTGCAGGTGAACACACTGTTTGATAAACTCCCTAAGAGCCCTTGAGAACACCTCAATATGCTAGGAGCTCTTACAGCCCCCTCCAGTCAGAAGTGACAGATTTCTAAGAATGATAAACACATATTAACATTTTGGCAGCATCATAAAAAACAAGGTGATATCATTTCTGAGTCTTGGCTTTGACATACATAAAATGAGTATGACATAAACAGCTATTTTACTGGGCTATTGTAAAAATGAAGTAGACAAGAATAAAAAGTACCCTGTCATTTTACTATGAGTGAGAAAACACTGAGTTAATGTGTGCACTAACACCCCAGGTGGTAAGAGTCTAAACATGGGGCTGGAGAGATGACTCAGAGGTTAAGAGCACCGTGTGCTCTTCCAGAGGACCTGAGTTCAATTCCCAGCATCCACATGGCAGCTCACAACAGTCTACACCTCCTGTTTCAGAGTATCTAACACCCTCACATAAATATACATGCAGGCAAAACACCAATGTACATAAAATACAAATAATTAAAATAAAAAAAGGAGTCTGAACAGCAACAATTATGGCTAATCTTGGTTCTTAATTTGACTCATCCAGGTAGAGGAAACCCCAGTTGGGGAGTTACCCTCATCAGATTGGCCTGGGGAATGCCTTTTCTCAATGGCTAATTAGAGCAGAAGAGGAAAACCCATTGTGGGCAGTATCATCCCTCGTAGATAGGACTGAGCTGTATAAGTAAGATAGCTGTTTTTAGGGCTGACTCCTTGGTACTGGATAACCAATTGGTGTTCTCTTCTCAGGAGAAGACCACGTCCCCTGCTCCCAGCCTTCCTTAGTTGCCTGTAGTTCTTTGTGTAGGTTGAGGTCTCATGGGCTTTTCCCCATCTAGTTTGGCATGTCTACTCTTGTCATCCTCGTTCAGCTCACATTTGGGCAGTCATATTGGTAAGACTTTATGGGTGTAGTTTCTAATGTTACGAGGAGACACATTCTCACAGCAAACCCCTGAGCCTCTGGCTCTTATTATCTTTCTGACACCTCTTTCATAATGTTATTTGAACTGTAGTTGTGTGAGAGTGTTTTGTAGATGTATCCGTTTGTAGGATGTAACCCTGATTTTGATTGGTTGTGTTTCTCTGAAGTGGCCTTCATCTGTCATAAAGACAAATTTCCCAGATGAATGGTGAGGACCGTACTTATCTGTGGGTCTAAGGACAAATGTTTATAGATTGTTGTTAAATATACACACAAGTAACATTATATGGATACACAGGTTATAATTAGGAATATATATATACATATATGCACATAATAAGAATTAATGAAAAAGAAACCATGAATTTGAAGGAGATAAATGAGGGAAATATGGAAGGATTTGGAGGGAAGAAAGAACCCAACAACAAAAAAATGTAATTATGTTATAATCTCAACAAAAAGAAGAAAACTTAAGTGAATGAAGTTTAAAAAGAAAAGAAAAGAAAAAGAGGAAGATAATTGAATATGAGTCTGGGAACAAGACAACCAACAGCATTTCTCCATCTTTTCTGTTCAGTTCAGGCCTTCAGGTTTCTGCCTAGAATTCCTGTTCTGACTTCCCTCGACAATGAACCTATAAGATTAAACAAATCTCTTCCTCCTGAAATTGTTTTTGGTCTTGGTGTTTATTACAGCATCAGGAAAGAAATCAAGAAGGGCAGATTTCAGGGCACTGTTGTTATTCCACTACAAGAAAATTCTTCCAAAGAATCTGATTTTTAAGATGAAAAAATCTAATATCTAGTTACAACAGTCTTCTAGCATTTGGCCTGGTGTTTTCAGGCAAGGGTAAACATGTCCTTGCTAACAACTCAAAGAAGTTACTCTTCTATCTCCGTGTTTGTTTTAGGCATCAGAATCCCACAGAGCCAGCTCAGGTTTACAGGGGTGTGGGAGTTTTATATCACCTCCCTGTTCTTGTCAAGTTCTGATCAGTGATTCCTAGACTGTGGTTTGCAGGCTCCCGGGCTCACACATGGATGTAGTAGGTGGAGATGCCTCATCAATAGTATCTCTTCATAGGTGAATGCTATGTTTCAAGTGCATCTCTGTATCACTTCAGATATCTCTACCCTGGTGCATACTGTATGCCTCCAGTCCGGGTCTCCCAAGTGTGACGAACATAAATATAAGCCAGCCATGCATTTGAACACATGGTGAGGTATGAGAAATATAATGCATAAAGCTTAAAGGAGGGAGGGAAGCTAGGAGGAGGTAGCCGAAGTGTGGATGAATTCAAGGGCTACAGTGAAAACTGCTTAACCTAGCGGAGGGTAGATAACAGCACTTGTAAGCTCAGGGGCCAGGAAGAACAATTATAAAGACTGAATTAAATCTAGTTTATGCTTGGCTTTGTTTACTGGTAGCCTATTTTTAATTAGTTTTTAATTGATAACTTTAAAAAACGAATGATCATGCAATTGTCATTTGCTCTATACTCTAAGGATCTTGAAAAAAGTGTAGATTTGTTTTATATGTTACTGCTGCATTGAGGATTGGACCCAGTGCTCTATACATGCTAGGTGAGCACTGTACTATGGAACGATATCTCCAGGGATCTTTCTGCTCTTTACCTTGAGATGGAGCCCCACTATACTGCCAAGGCCGACTCAGAACTTGTGATCCTTTTGAGTAGCTGGGATTATAAACCTATACCATCACACGTGATAGGTAAAAGGTGAATTTTGAACCTTGTAAAGAACATTTCCTGTCTTTGCCTCTAGGAATTTTGCTATTTTGGCCACAAAGTGAGCAAATATTCCCAAATGTGATTTTCAACATTGCTTTCAGACAGCATTTTTATTAGGACCTTTACTAAATTAAATGTACACATTCAGTCCTAAAAACTGGCTCTAAGAAGACTGCCTTCTTGATCTTCTGCAATGCTATGGGCATTCCTGTGAAAATTCTGACCCTCTCACAGCTGTTTCCCACCCCCAAACAGACTCTTCTATTTATCTTTCCAAATATTTCCAAAGTGGAATTAAAGATTAAGCTCAAGGAAGCAATTGAAGGGAGAGAAAAGGAGATTACTACTCCTGAGGTCCAACTTGCTCCCAGTCTTGACTTGTGTTGTTTTCATGAATCTTCAAAATATCTTTGACTCTGTTCCATAGTGAATATTATAATGTTATTCCAGACTTCCTTCAGAGTCCTGAATGTACCTCTGAAGCTTGCCAGCATACAGAATAGTTTATCAGCCTGGGACTCAACTTTGTCTGGGCTCTGCACTCACTCCTTTCTGAATTTAGCAAGGTATTAAAAACCATGGACCCTACCTGCATGTATACCTGCTTTAAAGAGTGGAAATAAGTCACTCCACTTATCACACACTTTTCAACACTCGATTTATAACCATGAACACCCTGAAACACGGACTAGGATCTAAGGACAGTGGGCCAGCCTGGTCTAGACTGATGTGAGATGAATGCACATTAAGACTAACTGTGTCCCCATAAGGAATTTTAGAGAGAATTCCATTTACTGCCTTATGCTACAATTGGGAGCATGCTTAATTAAAATCAGGTGTATTATGAGAAGTAACTTGGGCAAAGAATAAAGGCCCATGTAATCTAAGTCAGTCAATCAAAACTGAGAACCAGATAAACTACACCACTAGCAACCAAACTCTTCTTTCCCTTCAACTCCATTTGAAGAAGAGCCCATGGCCACTGCACCCAGGGAGGCTGGCAGATGATCTTCAGTCCTCTCCTCTCCCTCCTCTCCTCAAACTGTAATCCTCCTGTCCCACCACCAGGTCTGTAGCAGACTACCTGCAGTGCTCTCCTATTCTTCTCTGCTCCCATCTCCAGCAGACTGGATCCTCCTGCCTCACCACCCCATTCCTTTTCCAAAGTAGCCAACTCCCTCAGGCATTCTCTGAGAACCAGCTGGCCACACCTGCTAAGGAAGCAGGTAGGTAGGGAAGTGTTGTATGGAGGCAGTTAGTTTGTTCCTGGCCACTTAGCCCTGAAATAATCAAAGAGAAACTGTATTATTTAAATCACTTCTTGATCCATTAGCTCTAGCTTCTTATTGGCTATCTCTTACATATTAATTTAACCTATCTCTATTAATTTGTGCATCACCACAAGGTTGGTGGCCTATCTGCAAAGTTTCAGCACATCTGTCTCTGGGGGTGGCTCCATGACTTCTCCTGACTCTGCCTTCCTCCTCCCAGCATTCAGTTCAGTTCTTCCCACGTAACTCTGTTCCACCTTATTTGGCTAAGCCAGTTTTGTTATTCATTAACCAATAAAAGCAACACATAGACAAAAGGACCTTTCACACCAGAGAAGCAGATCGGCGATCTTCTGATCTTCCTCCCCATCTTCCTCCAAATTCATTTCTTCCAGTCTCAGCCTCTGCTGTTCAGAAGATCACCTTTGGAAAAGCCTGCCAGGCCATGATAGATTGTAATCTCTAATCAGCCAGGAAGGCCTCTCAACAGCCACCTGCTGTGGCCCTTCCACCCTCCCTCTCAGGTCCCATTCCAGAAAACTAAGCAAATCTTGGTTGCACATCCTGCTTCCCTACCTTCTGCTGTCCTCTTAGCCACCACCTCCCTCTAATTCATCTCCATTCCTAAGTGTTAGCTCTAAATACCACATTTTAACCAGAAGTCCCACTATCCACACCTATTAGGATCCCAGAAGCATTTCCTACCAGGCAACCCATAGCCTCCACACTCTGCTAAGAATCAAAAAGAGCAACAGAAATCAAAGAAAGGAACACCCATCCAACAAAGACAAGACCAGATATCAGCACCTAGAATTACAGTCATCCCAAACCCTAATGCGTAGATGCCAGTATAAGAAAGAAAAAAATCAGTAACAACCAGGACAACATAGTTCCACTAAAGCCCAGCAGCTTTGATACAGTAGGCTCTGAGAAATGCAACATAGCTGAAGCACAATACAGGGACCTTAAATTAGCCTTTATGATAGGCTAGAGTTTTTTAAAGAGAAAATGAAAAAAATCATTAAATCAATCTATGAAAACACGTAGAAACAGTAGAATGAAGTTAAGGAAACAGTTTGAGACATGCAAGTGGAGATAAAATCAATAAAGAAAACCCAAACTGTCCATTGTCTTACTGGGCTGGGGTCTGTGCTCAAGTCTGAGTCCTATATTGCCATCAAAAGTCACATAGAAGCCCAGGGTTGGGGCCACAATCTAAGGCTTTGGTGGTATCCAGGGGCCATACTGCTTCCAGAACCATCCCACTCTGAGTTGCCAGTGCTTCCGTCCAGGGCCAGGATGTCGCCCAGCTGAGTGGCTGCCGAAGGCCATGTCTGAGTCAGTGGTTCAACTGCAATTGAGGTCTGTGCTGATGTCTGTGGCCCATGTCACCTCATGGGTCCATAGAAACCACTCAAGATGAAATCAGAGGGCTCTGCTGAGCCAGCGCCACCCTTCACTAGCCCAGGGAAAGCTGGCCTTGCCCCTCACTGGGCACTGCAACAAGAGAGTTGGCCCTTCCACCCAGGAGAGATGGCCCCACCCCTCACCACAGGGGAAAGCAAACTGACTCTGAGGGCATGGGCATAGGGGAACTGACTCCACCCCCTCACCTGAGGTGGGTGACCCCAGTGGCTTGGACTGACCAGCTCAACTACCAGTTGGGTTGGCCCACCCTAACACCTGCCCCATCTAGGACTTGCTGGAGCTCACAGAGGGACTGGTCCTATGGAAAAATATCCATAGGATCATGTGTCTCAAGGTGGCCACAGGATATTCCAGAGGAATTCTGGTGAAGATCCAATGATAATGATGTACCAGAAACCAGATGTCTTGAATCAGACCAGCGACTCATTGCAATGAACACTTGCTGGTAAAGCTAATTGGACAGAAAGGTCTACTATATGACATACCCAGGCTTCCAATGCCACCAGGACGAATGAAGAGGTGTTGGCAAAGTGGGAAAGAAAGATAATCGAAAAGTTTTTTGGTTTGTTTTTGTTCTTATTTTTGTTTGGTTGTTTGCTTGCTTTGGTTTGGTTTGGTTTCATTTTTTAAAATTATCTTTTGTGGGAGGGGGCACTGCAGGTGTGTATGGAGGATCTGGGGGACTAGGAGGTGAGTGGAATTGGAGAGCATCATGTGAAACTCCCAAAGAATCAATAAAGAAGTAAAATTAAAAAAAAGAAACCCAAACTCAGGGAAAACTGGAAATGAAAAATTTAGGAACTTGATCTGGAAACTCAGAAAAAGTCTCACTAACAAAATACAAGAGATGGAAGAAAGAACCCCAGTCATTGAGAAAAAAAAGATAAAAGAAATGAATACCCCAGTTAAAGAAAATGTTGAATTAAAAAAAAAGGCACAAAACAGCCAGGAGCAATATAAAAAGTCTGTGACTAAAAAGAATAGAGGAAAGAGAAACAACTCAGGTCAAAAGCACAGAAAATATTTTCAACAAAATCCTAGAAGAAAAATTCCCCAAACGTGAAGAAGAAGGTACCTATCAATGCACAAGAAGCATACAGAACAAGAGATAGATTGGACCAGAAATTCCCTGCGACACATAGTCATCAAAACACTAAATGTTCGGAACAAAGAATTTTTAAAACTTCAAGGGAAAAGACTAAGTAACATATAAAAGCAGGCCTATTAGTATAACATCCAATTTCTCAGTGGAAACTCTAAAAGCCAAAATGGCCTAATCAGATGTTCTAAAAACTCTTGAAACCATAGATGTCAGTCTATACTATGATACCCAACAAAATTTTCAGTCTCAATAGGTGGAAATGATAAGGCATTCCATGATAAAAGCAAATTTAAGCAGTATCTATTCACTAATTGAGGCCTACAGAAGGCACTAGAAAAGGAAATTTTTAATCTATAGAGACAATTACACCCATGAAAACACTAGAAATAATTAATTCCAGGCCAACATATTAGAAGAAGAAAAAAACACACCATAATTACATAGTGTGAATCAACAACCTCTGCTTATTGATAACTCTCAACCCTAATGGTCTCGATTCCTCAATAAAAAGACACAAACAGAAAGGACTTGAATACAGGATCCTACCTTCTGCTGCATCAAATAAACATACCTGAACAATAAGGATAGAAATCATCTCAGGGTAAAATGACGGGGAAAACAAAAAAACAAACAATAAAACAACAACAACAAACAACAAAAGCAAAAGGACCTAAGAAGCAAGCTGGAGTAGTCAAAGACTTCAAACCAAAACTAATTAGAAGAGATAGGGAAGGTCACTGCATACTGATCAAATGAATAGCCACCAAGACCTTGAATTTCTTAGTATATATGCATCAAAAATAAGTTCATGACAGAAAGACTACTACCACTTAAATCATACTGATCTTTACACAGTGATTATAGATTATTTCAATACTCTGCTCTCATCAATATACAGGTCACCCAGATACGTAAGTGGATGGAACGAGAAAAAAAAACATCCTGAGTGAGATAACTCAGACTGAGAAAGACAAATATGATATGCATTCACTTACATGTGGATATTAGCTATTAAGTCACTGATAAGCAAGCTATAATCCCTTTAACCATAGAGGCTAGGTATAGAGAAAGGGACTAGGAGAGAGAGTGCATATCACTATGAAGGGGAAATAAATATATAGTTATGGATCAACAAGTTGGAGGGGGCAACCAACTATTTGCTTGATGAGAGAATCAACCAGTGAGGAGAAAAAATGAAGAGGTCAAGGAATGTGAGGAGGGACAGCTGAAACTAAGGACAATTTGGTGGGTCAAATGAAAACCTAATACAGTAGAAGCTGCCTATAAACTGTACATATATGAAACTGATCTAAATGAAATCACCAAGTAACAAGAAAGACAGAGCCCCAATTGGACATCTTTTGTCAACAAATGAAGCTTCTAGTACCTCAATAAAAAAAGTTGGGGAAAAAAGCAAAACAAACAAACAAGCAAAGGGATCTAAGAAGCAAACTGGTGTAGCCATAAACTTCAAACCAAATTTAATAGGAAGAGATAGGGAATATCACTACATACTGATCAAAAGAGAAAAAAATCCAAGACTTTGCTTTTCTTAATATCTTTGCACCAAAATAAGGATTCCCAAGTTCATGAAAGAAGTACTACTAGCACTTAAATCATACTGACCTTCACACAGTGATTCACGCAGAGAAAGTGATTACCCACTTTCACCAACAGACAGGTAGAAATAAAATGACTCCTAAGGACAATCTCTTTTGCCCATGGATCTAGGGCTTGCTTAGTCATCATTAGAGAAGCTTCCTCCTGCCGCAAATGGGAACAAATATGGAGACCCACAGACAGGCAATAACACAGAGAGGGAGGGACCTGGGGACATTCAGTCCTAAAATAGATGTCTCCATCAAATGTCATTATCAGATGTCTCTCCCTTAGGGCTTAGGGAACCCCATGAAAGAGGAGTAAGAAAGATTGTAAGAGTCAGAGGGAATGGAGGTCACCAAGGAGTCAAGGCCTTCTAGAAATAACAGCGCTGACACACATATGAACTCACAAAGACTGTGGCAGTATGCAGAGGACCTGCGCAGGCCTGAACCAGATGGGGTCCTCAAGCTGAGAGAAAAAGTGGACACATACACCCATCCCTAACCCAGAAGCTGTTTCCAGCTGATAACCACTTGCAAATGAAAATTTAATTTTCTCCAAGGGAGTGCCACTGGGGAAACAAACCTTTCTTACGGTTAGCTGCTGTGTCCAACAGTAGATGGTCAACACAAAAGGAACTCAATAGTATCTTTGGAGGTTGCCTAACAAATCAGGGCAATTTTTGCTTTATTATAATTCCTTAGATGTCTGTTTTTTTCTAAGGAGAGACAGAAAGGGTGTGGATAGGAATGGGAGGGAAAGTAGGGAGGAATTGGGAAGAGAAGGTGGAGGGGAACACAAATAATAAAAATAAGTTAGCTATGAGAACTACTATATTAAGCAATCTATTTTCAGTAAAAATAGATGGCCCCAAGAAATGAACATAGCTTTTCAATATCCAATACTCTAACTTACACACCCACTGTATGCTTCTGATCTATATTATTACTTGAAAAGTTGACTCAGTACTTTGAAATCTGTATGGGCTTTTATTTCTATCTTTTTTTAATTGAAAAAAATTTCATAGAATGTAATTTTTCCTCCTTTATATCTTCCAAGATCCTTCCCACGTCTCCACCTTTCCAATACTAAGTCTTTAAGAAAACCAACAACCGCTGGGCGGTGGTGGCACACACCTTTAATCCCAGCACTCGGGAGGCAGAGGCAGGCAGATCTCTGTGAGTTCCAAGCCAGCCTGGTCTTCAAGAGCTAGTTCCAGGACAGGCTCCAAAGCAACACAAAGAAACCCTGTCATGAAAAAAGGAAGGAAGGAAGGAAGAAAGGAAGGAAGGCAGGAAGGAAACCAACAACCAAAAAAAAAAAACTAAACACTACAAAAAATAAGAATAAAAGAAATTGAACAAATTAACAAACAAAAAACAGACAAACAAAATGAAACAAAGAGCATTGGGAAGTCATACATATGTGCACATGCATGCACACACACACATACACCCTGTTGTGTCTGAAAGACACTGTTTCTTTGGTATCATGCATTACTCTTTAATTTTCCCACCTCCTCCTCCACATAATTCCCTGAACCCTGGAGGGAGGGGGTTTGGTGAAGAAGTACGACTTAGGATGGAGTGTTCCAAGGTCTTTCATCCTTTGCACATTGTGCAGTTGTATTACCTCCCATCTACTGTAGGAGCAAGCTTCTCTGATGATGGCTTAGTGAACCACTGGTCTATGGGGATAGCAGAATGTCATTAGGAATCATTTTATTATTCCTTTCCTTTAGCAGAACAATCTTATTTGTTCTTCTTCTAGGTCCCTGGTCTCAGGTTTCTGTCTACTCGAGCAGTGTCAGGCATGGCTTCCATCTCAGAGAGTGGACCTTAAATCTAATCAACTACTCTGTGAGTACTTGGTTGTGCCCAGAGGCTAAGAACCTGGAAAGGCCCAGCCCAAACCCTGAGAATTGGTAAAACCTGCTATCCATGGGCCATACCATGGTTCCTAAGATATCTATGAATGCTATCCAGCACAAATGTTGGATACCCAGCAGGATATCACATTTTTCTAATATATTAAAAATTATTATGGCTGTGACTAAATAGAAGAAAATACATGCTATCAACTTTCAGATGACTAGAATCTCATGCATTTGAAGCCAGAGCCCATATTCTACAAAATTATCCCAAAAGAAGACTTGAGGAGATAGTTTGTTTGATGTTGAATGACTTTCCCAAGGTAAACCACACCTATATCCACCATTAATTTCAGTGCAAATATGAGTAGAATTCACAAGGAAGTGTCAAAGCACCATAAAGTAAGAGGAGAAAGAGAAATAGAAGATGTTTTGAATCACTAACTGCTGAGAAAATCGTGCAAGTCATGCTGACTGTGGTTACAAGAACCAGACCCTGATAGTCTACCTATAAGTCTTTTGGTGAAGCTTCTGCCATGAGATAATCAAATTACCAAATTAGCTTCTACCCTTAACCTAGCATCTGAAAGGAATGTTTGCTTTTTGGCCTGGGTTACTGCAGTAGCTAATTGAGATCAAAGGCTCTTGGGCAAGTTCAAGGCTTAAGCCATTATACTAAGACCATCTTACCATATGGACAAAAGGGGATATTCTTGATTTTTTTTCCCCGAATAAACATACTTATTCTTTAGGATCACACCAGGATTAAGGATTTGCGAAAACCACTAGCTCTTCCTGCTAGAGTCCTTAATAGGTTTTACCATTATATTTTCTTTATAGAACTAAAAAGCTCCCTGAAAACAGCTGTTTGTGCATCCAATGGCACTTTAATAAAAAACTAACAGGCATAAGATGCAGGAGGGTGATGTCTTTGTTGTTCTGTCTTCAATTAAGGGGAACAGCCACCGTGAGGTCATTAACAAGAAAAGGACTTCAAACACAAACACAAAATCTAGAGGAATGGAAATGAAAGGCATTTTTTTTTAACAAAAGATAAAAAGAATGCAGGAGCCTGAGCATTCAAAGGAGTGGTCCTTTGCATGCCGCCTGCAGTCTGTTAGGAAGGATAGGAGGGCCCCTAATTGCCAGTGCAGGATTAAGGGAGAATCAGCAGCTAGGAAGGGAGTCGGAGTTTGTACAGTGGAAAATCAGTCTCAGTTGTAGGGACGGCATTGAAAGATAAGTCGGCTCTTGTGTAAGACAGACTAGATATGGCTGAAACTCAAGGGCAGAAGGCCAGTGGGCAGCTAGGAGTGGCATATAGTGGGTAGGTGGCCAGTGGTATCTTTGGGCCAGAAAGCCATTGTCCTGGAGAAATTGGAGCACCAGGAGAGAAGGGACTGAGTCTCTGAATGACGTTCTGGAGATGAGTTTCCTCTACTTACTTGGACCACCTCTGTGTATGTGAGAGTAATGCAGATGTGTGCCTTCTGTGAACCTGTTCTCAACTTAGCCACACTTTCATGAACATTGTGACCATCTACATGAAGTGATCTATCAATATGAGATTCTGAGACCTGGAACTTACTGGAATTTGTCTTGAACAAATGACACATTAAGAAAACTTCTACTACTAATGTGTAATCCCCCAGAATTTTTCCTGTTTTCAATTTATTGGACTTTTTTATTTATTAGCTTCTTTCAGGAAATGAATATATAGAAAAAAATCTTGGTTTTAAAGTTTTTGCTTTAGATAAAAAGAAGATTAATTTAACATCAGGGCCTGCTTGTCACCCAGCTGTCTGGCTAGCATAGCTCTGAAATAATCACACAGAAACTGTATTCATTAAAACACTGCTTAGCCCATTTGCTCAGGCTTCTTATTACCTCTTATAACTTATATTAACCCATTATTCTTATCTATGTTAGCCACATGGCTCAGTACCTTTTTCAGCAGGGCAGGTCACATCTTCCTTCTTCTATATCTGGGCAGGACTGGGGAGGAAAGGGCTTCCTCCTTCCCAGAATTCTCCTGTTCTCATTGACCCGCCTCTACTTCCTGTCTGGTTGTACCACCTATACTTCCTGCCTGGCTACTGACCAATCAGCATTTGTTTGAAACATAATTGATAGAATACAAAATTGTCCCACACCACTTCCCCCTCTTTTTTTTTTAAACAAAGGAAAATATCCATAGTTCATTTTTTGGGAATGTGGGCATAGTATTCCAGGCTACTTCCTGCTGGTTGGGAGTGCTGATAATCTTATGGGGACCCAAAGAAAATTTTGAATTATGATCAAGTCCTGACTGGAGTATCCTGTGGTGTCACCTCAGGCAGCAGTCTTGAATTTGTTCTGGATGTAGAACTCTGATATCTGGGCCATCTGTTCCTACTGGAGATTTCTCAGGTGGTCTTCCTTGATCAAATCTGATTTTTTTAAATTCAGAATAAATCCATAGCTTCTCATTTTCTGTGGAAACAAAAGCAAAATCTCTTCTCCAAAGTAACATACCTTTTGATTTCAATTTTGAAGTCAAGGTATTTTTAAAATACCTATCTTGGATTAATTCAGCAACATTTATAAGCAAATATCTTTTAGCAGCTGTTGCTCCTACCTTAGCATTTAAACAATTCAAAGACAACATAATAATATACAGTATCAAGATTCTTGATGTATTTTCTACCTTTATGTGTCTTTATTTTAAACTCTATCTCTTTTATTTTTAATTTTTGGCTTTTTGAGACAGGGTTTCTGTATATCTTACCTTGAAACTCACTTTGTAGACCAGGCTGTCCTTGAACTCACAGAGATCTGCCTGTCTTTGCCTCCCAAGTGCTGGGATTAAAGGTGTGTGCTACCATGCTTTGAAGTCATAGAGGTCTGCTTGCCTCTGTCTTCCAAGTGTTGGGATTAAAGGCATGTGCCACCACACCTTGAACTCACAGAGGTCAGTCTACCTCTGCCTCCCAAGTGTTAGGATTAAAGGTGTGTACTGCCACACCCAACTGCTCTCTTTCTTTCTTTCTTTCTTTCTTTCTTTCTTTCTTTCTTTCTTTCTTTTTATTGTAATGACTTTAACCTTTTTCTTGTGTATATTTTTAACATATTGAAAATCATTTAGAGGTTTTCTTTGTCTTTGAATCTCTCTTTACTGTATATCTCTTTTTCTGACCACGTGAGTCTTTAGTTTGCTAAGAAATATGGAGAGGATTAAAGCCGTGGCTTTGACAGATAGATCCAGCCCATTTCTTAGTTTTCTGAGATTCCAGGCTAATGGCGGAGGTACTGGCTATAGCCACGTTTATTGCCACAACTCTACAGCAGTTCAAGGTCCCTGCCAGTAAGCAAGCTGCAGCAGTATGCTCACAAACCACACTCAAATGCTCTGTAGGCAGACCGCCTGCCTGAAAGAGTCAGAGCTTGCACTGGCAGGATGGCCCAGAAAGCCGACATTTTAAAACAGCACAGCTTTTTTCCTGCTACAGCTGAAAATCAAAAAGCATGTGGTTGGCTTTTCATCAACACTATGTAAGTGTTTCATGGTAGGACCTCTTAAAAGAGACACCAAAGTAGGAAGATGTGACCTGCCCTGCTGCCTCGCTCTAAAAGGTACTGAGCCATGTGGCTAACATAGATAAGAATAATGGGCTGATATAAGTTACAAGAGCTAATATGAATCCTGAGCTAATGGGCCAATCAGTTTATAACTTATGAAGACCTCTGTGTGATTTTCTTTGGGGCTAAACAGCTGTGGGACCTGGTGGGAGGACAGAAACCCCCAACAAGCAGGCCCTCATGTTACAGAATAAGACTAAGGTGTTGGAGGTTGTCCATGGTAAGAGTGTAACATGAGGGCCTGCTTGTTGGGGTTTCTGTCCTGCCTAGTTCCCACAGCTGGTAAGCCCCAAAGAGATTACACAGAGAGCCTACATTAATGATAAACTGATTAGCCCATTAGCTCAGGTTTTGCATTAGCTCTTTACGCATACCAGCCCATTATTCTAGTATATGTTAGCCACATGGCTGAGTACCTTTTTCAGTGAGTCAGGTCACATCCTGTTTCTTCCATGGTCTGGGCAGGACTGGAGAAAGAGCTTCCTTTGTCCCAGAATACTCCTATTCTCCTTGCTCCACCTCTGATTTCTGTCTGATTTTCCCACCTATACTTCCTGCCTGGCTATCAGCCAATCAGCATTTATTTAAAATATAATTGACAGAATATAGATGATTGTCCTGCACCAGTAAGAGGACTTGTTGCACAATGATGTATCCTAGACCCGTATAATAACTTAGACTTCTCACACAAGTGGTAACTTTAGTTCCAAGGGAGCTAGAGAGAGGAAGGTCACCGGGACTGCCTGGTTTATAGCATAGTTACAAAGCTGTGAGTCTCGGGTTCTGGGAGAGACTGTGCCTCAAAAAAATGGAAGCAGTGTGATGGAACAGGGCTGATGCCTTCTTAGACTTCATTCACATGCCCAGGAGTACATACCTGTACACCATTGTGTACACACAAACACACACACACATACACACACACACACACATACACTTTGCAAAAATATGTGTTAAAGTAAGAAGTATACTTAAAATTCAAAAAAGGAGATATTTTTGTAAATGAGACACTTGAATAACATTTGTTGGTAAAAGTCATTGACCTACTAAAAGTATTTACATTTTTCTGTTTGATCTACTTTCCAATAAATTGTTAAATCTATAATGTTAATTCTATGTTTTATAAAAGAATGTGAATCTTCAGATACAGCATTATATTTGATAGGCAGAAAACAAATCAACAAAATTTATATATTCCCACATCTTGACTTGACTGATATCTTCATGAACTCAACTAATGAATTATGTTTGATTCTATGCACATAATAGACAAATAGGCACTGCATTGAAATATAACACCACTACCAAACAAGCTTCATACTTTTGTAGAAAGATTTGTCTGCTATTGATTATAATAATAATAATAATAATCTAGAAAGAGGAAGCACCACCATTCAACATTAGGAGAACATCAAATCAAACAAGTGATCTTGGCTTATTAAGAAGATTGCTTAGTAAGTAAAATCCTTGTCTTGCAAATGTGAGTACCTTGATTTGATCCTCAGAATCCATGTAAAAATACCAGGTGTGATGGCACACATTTGTAGTCTTAGTTCTGGAAAGGGGTGAGAGAATTATCCCTGAGGTTCACTGGCTAGGCAAGCTATCTCAAGTCATTAGTTATAGGGTAATGAGAGACCCTGTCTCTATGGAGGTGGACAGCATTCCTGGAGATGATTCCTGAGGGGATACTCCAGCCTCCACACAGAGGTAAGTACATGTGCCTGCACATTTGAACACACATAGGTATATACTTGAATACACACACAGGTACACATTTGTAACTGCACACTTGAACATACAAAAACACACATGTAGATGAATAAACTTTTTTAAAAAGTGATCTATATGTTTTTGCATTTTAACTTTACTGCTATTTTCATGAGCTTAACTAATGAATTATGTTCTTTCTAGGGTGTCATCTGAATTTTATTGTGTTTAAATTGTTTGTCAAAATAGCCTGTGATTTGTCCTTTTCCATCCTTCCTCAGACTTCTGTTGTTTGAATGTTAGAGTTTTTCACTCCCTGTGAAATGCAATTGCTTTAGATTTTTACTGTTTCTCTTTGTTTACTGCAGGGTAGGTACTTCCAAGCTCAAATGCTCATGATGAATCTTAACCATTTTGAATTTCTTTATAAAGAAAAATGTCATGAAAAATATTGTATCAATTATTTGTTAAAATAAATATTATATGCCATCTACTGTGTTTCCCATTTCTGCCAATCTTATAATTCTATCATGAAAAGAAATCAAGTTTGTCTGATGGGATTTATTCCATTAGTGTCTTCAAATGTCAGGGTTGGTCTGCAAAGTGTTTTTCCTACTTCCTAGCCAGATTTCAGCTAAAAGCTAAGAGTGGAGCTGCGGGCTGAGTGCAGAGGAAAGGGAATTTATTTAACTATCTCCAAGGAAATGTTTTCTGGGAGAAAACAAAGTACCTAAGACTCGACTCAGGATATTTTCTTTGTTGAGATACTTAATAGTTAATAGCTCCCTTTGTATTTTTAAGAGCTAACTTATTTTTATTATTGTTTTTATAAAATACATTTTGTCAATATTTGTTCTCCTCTTCCCAGGCCATCTCTGCCTCCCTAGCCACACTCAGCTTCAAGTTTTTTAATTCTCTCTCTCCTCTATCTTTCTTTCTCAAAAAATGCAAAAACAAAAAGAGTTGGCATATTTGCCAGGGCTCAGTCAAATCAGTTATGACTTGGCTACTAACAGGTTTGTCTGAGTCCTCTATTTTGGGGTTTCTTTCTTAGATACAGTCAGAATTAGAAACTCCCAATATCCTAGTATACATAAATCGTCATTGTTGGTAAAGTCATTGGTCTGAAGATTGAAAACTAGATTCTAAATCATGGGGGAAATTTACCATAAAGACTTTTCCCCTAAATAGTTGCTTGGGTATCATTTAGTATCACTGGCTCACTTGTGCCTCTATAGTTGCCATATTACCATCCATTTGACCCGTGTTTTTATCCTGTGCCATATGGCAATTAAAACACACTGCCTTTTCTTTACTGCCTACAGTGAAAGACAAGGGGAAGAATATGCAACTCACACAATGCAAATAACTGCAGAGGGTCAACACAAGTGTGCCAGATGACTATCTTGTTGAATGTCCAAAGACCAGAGCAGCACTATGATATAACTCAAGAAATGACCCAGTGTGGTAGGTGTGTGCAAGGAGGACATTATAAAATTTTAGGAAGAGGGCAGATCCTGTAAGGATCCTGGGTGTGCATCTGTGGCTGCACACCACACAACTCAGTCATGTCTTTGGATGGATAAGACATTTAAAAATAATATAAAGAGGATTAGAGAGATGGCTCGGTGAACAAAATGCTCACTGTATAAGGATGAATTGGAGTTGGGTCCCTAGCACTCACATAGAAGGTAGAAGGACATGTTAGCCAGTATGAAATGTCAATGTTCAGAAGGCAGAGACAGGCAACCTCAAGGCAGGTTAGCTGTTATCGGAAGATAAGTTCAAGGTTCAATAAGAGACCTGCCTTACTTAATAATGTGGAAAGCAATCTAGATGGACATGACATCAGACTCTGGCCTCCACACACAAACACAAACAAACTTGCACACCTACCTGGACACACCTGTACCCACACAGATGAGAATAAGCATGTATGCATACAATACATATAGTCACTCACACAGAAAACAATGCTATGTGTAATTCATACACATAAATGGAAGAAATATTAGGTAACCAGTCAAGGCAGGCATCTACAGCTGATTTCTTTAGTGAATAAGAAAAATATCCCACAATGCCTGGGCATATTTGCTCATTAAAGGGCTCTTACACATACTAAAGTTCAAGCTGGAAGAAATCTCAAGGACTGTCCAACTGACTTATCTAACCTACAGGAAAATTAAGATGTCTGGCAACAAACCTAGTAACCAACAGAGAAAAGAGACAGTGAAATAGGGCAGTGATATTAGATTAAAAAAAAAACTGACCCAGCAGAAACCACCTCTGTAAGCTTGGGAAAATTAGACACGCTGTGTGCTCTAAAGGATGTTACAGTATGGAGGAGCTGCAACAAAACTTCTTGAAAGATCAAAGTAAAATGTTGAGTCTTTTTCATCATCACTGATGATGAAATGATTTTAAAAAATTTAAATCAAATCTAGATGATCTTGCTTTTAATATTTCAATCAAATACACAGAATAATGTTATTTTTAAGATAAATTCCTCTTGTTTTCTCATTAAAAGTGACTCTCGAAGAGAATATATATTCTTTTATCTAGTTAGGCATTTAGAACAATTCTAGGACCAGGATCAATTTATAAACCCATACCAATAAAAAGAATATGGGACATTCCATGTGCTTAATCTTGTAAACAAGTTGAAGCAAATTTGAATGTGATTGAGCGATTTTTTTTGTTAGTGTTTATATTAGACACTTTCGATTGGCCACATGATGAGGTGTCCTATGAATAGTGTTTTATTGCAAAAGGTCCATTTCTTCAAACATAAAACTTCTGGACACTGTAGGCATGCAGTGGCTACTGTGAAGACTGATCAGCATTATAGCATCCTCTTGATGAAATACTGTGTCCTAGAGATGATACTGCTCTGCAGAGAATCACACTTGCACATCAGGAAAATGGATATGAAGAAAGAGGGTACTGCCCTATTGCCCTTAAGCAGCAATTCATCATGCTTCTATTAACTTCACAACTTCAGTCTTCAGAGGCATTTCCCCTCTTTTGTATGATATATATTTTTTAATCAACACAGACTGAAAAGAACCACATCAAATAGTGGGACTATTTTTGTGAGTTATGAAAATATGGTTAGTAATCCACCCATCTCTCCAGTTTACACAATCCTACCACACGTAGAAAGCACTCTGAGGGAAGGCAGGCTATCAGTCAATGTACCCTCTGGGTAATTTCCCTTCAAGCCGCTCTCTACCTCCAATACCAACACACAGGAAGTGAGAGAGACAGATCTTCTCATTGTTGTGCCTCCTCCTGCTTTACCAGCTGCCTGTTTTAGTAAAGAAGCAGATATTTGTCTCCACAGTGACTTCTCGAACCTTTGACCTATGCTTCCATAAGGGAGTAGACAAGGACATTTTCTAACGCTCTGGTGTGCCAAGTCACGCTGTGCCAGGCACCTTGAACTCCAAAGATGTCCTCTTAGGACACGTTCTTTTGACTTAAGGTTACAGAATCTCTAATCACTACAGCTTCCCACAAAGGGCCAAAAATCTCATGTAAAACCCTCTACTCAAACACAATACATTTGAAGCCTCTGGTTTTTATGTTGCAAAGGCTGGTTGGGTTGTGTGTTGAGACGGTTGCAGTTGAGGACACAATGTCTTTATTCCAGGAGATGGGACATAATTCTAGCTATCTATCACATAATATTCTCTTTGGAATGTGCTGGAACACTTACTGGAAAACAGGAATATTTAGTTAGCTTTTGGACTTCAAGAGAAACACCCAGTCATCAGGAAATGTCCTATTCAAAAGTATTGATTGAATTTAAGGATAGGAGGAAAGATATACTAGAGATATCCCTTAAACTGTTCACAAATTAAGAATAAAAATAATTGGACAGGTTATAGAGAGGGATGGGGTGAGGAGGTTGGACTGTGTGCTTCTAGTGACCGGGACTAGAGAAGCCAGTTACGTCTTTGTGTACCTGGATGTGTTTGTCCCCATAGAAACTACTCAAATGTTTTTAATGCAAGAGACTTGTTTCATTTCTGATACTAAGCTTGGAGGCTTGTTTCTGCAATAAAATCTTATCACTTTGGAAGGTGATAAAGTAGCTCATACCACTGAGTACTGACAGAGTCTCCTAAGGACTCCCCACTTTCTCCCACGTGACCCACACAACAGTCCATAGAAGCCACAGATTAGAAACTGAGAAAGAGGCATGAGTAAGCTGCTTAAAACAACAAGGCAGTGAATGGCAGACACTAATCTTCCCCTAAACAGTGTTACTCCTGAGCCCAGGCCTATAACATGAACTCATTCTGAATTGCCAAAGTAATTTCGGCTTGTGTTTTGTTTTCTTTCGTGTCCGCTCATGAGGTTTTAAAGGTCTGTTTTGAAAAAAGCTGTTATGAAAAAGAAAAGCACAAAACAAAACAAGTAGAGGTTTAGGGCAGATTTCTGGTATAAAAGTTGAAGGAGTCTCATAGATTCTCTCTCTGTAGCAAAACCCTTTGGTGAAAAAAATATTCATAGTGAATATCTTTTTTGTGCAAGTGCTCTCTTTTCCTGACTCAGTGCGACTGATATATCTTTATCTTGTTGTCTTCTTATTTTTTTCAAGAAGGCTGAGTTCAACAATACTTTCTGAAAATACACCCAGGGTACCATCCCAGACGCCTGGGATGTTTATAGGGACTGGGCTGCTCTCATTCCTGCACTTGATCAGTGTTCATTGTGCTGAAAATTCCATTGCAGACAGATCTGGTCTGGACTGGTCATGTCAGCAGACACACTGTATATCTGGAATTTCACATTCCTTATTTTATAGCTTCCATGGTGGAGCACATCATGTGGGCTTTTAAGACATTCATTAGCAATTCTTTAGGACCCAAACATTTATTTAGAAAAAGAGATGACTAAATATATCCATGTTATAGCAATATATTTTATTTATATAGAAGGAAAATAAAGCATGAAAACTGATGAGCATGAGTTGGAACAAAAACAGGGGGTTGTAGGGATATAAAACATTATCAAGTCCCAGCCATTTGGCTTAGAAAATAGTTCTTTAACATGGCTTTTGGAATACTTTAGAGGTACAAGACATTTTAAAAATGAATCTTAAAATAACTACCTTCCTAAGAATCAATTTCTAGGAATAAATCATAAAGTAGTCAAATATTTGAATGTCCTGGCACTCTTCTGCTTTATATTATTTTGTTGAATCATAATGAAATAATGTTTCACGTCATTTTGTTTTGTTCTTTGAGGCAGGTTCTCAAACCAAACCCAGGGCTTTCCTCATGCAGGGTCAGCGCTCTACTAGCAGAACTATGTCCCCAGCACAAGGTTTCTTTTTTTATTTAAATAACACTTTTTCATTTGTTTTACATATCAACCAGTTTCCTCTCCCTCCTCTCCTCCAGTCCAGTTTCATTTATAAAGATAAAAAGGTTGGACAAGTATGAATGGCCTTTGATTCTCCATGCATGTACCTTTAGTACTGTGGCTGGACATAGGATTGGGCGGTTACTTGTCAGCATCATGTGGTCAGTAAAGGACTCATCTTCAAATGGGATCATGAATCATGCCCAGCAGAGTGCCAAGGGAAAACTATTGAGAGAGAAGACCTGGGAGTGGGTAGGGTAGAGCCAGGTGGATGTTGGACCATATCTTGTACATAGAAGGGTGATGTTTCTTTGGATCTGTCATGTAGAAAAATTGCTTGGTTCTGAGAGTGAAAATACACTAAAATTAGTCAGTATAGTCCTCAGGAAACCACAACCAAATCTCAGCCAGAAAATGTATCATTTTTGTAAAGTGTTATGGGCTTTCCCCCATCCTCTGCAGGACCCTGGGCTCACTAACTTTCTCTCAGATGTAACACAAGACAGAAGTGGTTAGGGGAACTTAGAGGAAGACAGGTTTTTAAGAAACTGTCAATCGATGCTTTATGATGACAATGGTTATGTGATTGAACCTTTGTGTTCCAGATCCATGTTGAGATTGGTAGACAAAGAATGGATCATTGATGTCTTCTGGTTCTGGAATTCTGATACTTCACCCAGGAATTGTTGTTTTTGATCTTGGAAAGATTCTGAAATGGTTCTCACCTTTGGGTCCTGCTGAAACAACTCGTAGGCACCATCTTTTAGGTATGTCTGTAGCAGCATTCTGTAATGGCGGAACCAAAATTAAGGTTTTTGAGTCCAGGTGAGTATTGGCCCATTTCTGCATATCTCCTAAAAATGCTGTCTTCTAAATGCATTCAAAACTTTAAAACTTCTGTGCAATTCAGTGTTGCCAAAAATACCCTGCCAGAATCACCACTAAATATAGCTTTCTAACCAATGATGAGTCAAATGTATTTTGCATCAATGGCTCTACATACTTGAGAAACTGACTTGTTTCTCTAATGACTTACTTGTGGTGAAGATATTTTTCCATGCTGCTGTTCCAGTAGAGTTCATTTCTAAGAAATCTGTAATTTCCCTGGAGTAAAATGAATGCTTCAAAGTTGAAGGAAAAGGGTTTTTACTTCAGAATAACTTCTGAATCCTCTGCAAGACTGATTTTTTTGCCTTTGAGACACGTCTTTGCTCTATGGCATCTCAAATATCTTCCTAATTTTACATCTCAGCATATGCTCTTTGGACTGGTGCAAGCTTAGAGCATCACTATAGGTCATGAGCCTTATGTTTAGTCTTTCAAATGCTTCCAAAAGTCTTATTTGTGTTTCTTCCTAGCCCACCAACCAGTTTTTCTCAAGATAAGCCTGGTTTCAAATATTACAAAAGTGTTCTTAGCTTTATCATTACAGTTTTTTTTCCTTCTTGAACTCAAGAAATAATCTTAAATGATGATAAAGGCTCAAGTCAGGCACCCAGCTACCCAGTTTGTTGGAATACATATTAAATGTCACATATGTCATTTCTGTCATCTGTATGCAGCATTGTGTCAGCATGTAATAACTTTCAGTTGGGGAATCTAAGATGGTAATTGCTGTTCTTTGGATCACAAGTTGAAATGTCACGAAAATCACTTAACAAGTATAAATAAGTAACTTAACAAATAATAAAATAATATTTGTAATCAAAGGATAATGAATATTAAAAAGGTCTTCTAATTTTCAACAGATTATTTGATAGTTTAGTTCCCATCTAGTTAACTAAGCAATGCCAATAGTGCCTTAAACTCCTCTGAGCAGCAACTGGCAGCATGCATTATAAATGGAAACAAACAAAGCATGAATAATTATTTTTATTTCCTTTCTCACACTATTGTTTGCCATTAGATGGTATGTCTATTAAAGGGCTACAGAACAATGGAAAATAAACATTTAATTTGAAACATTTTGTCTTTCTTTAATGGGATGGATTCACACTTCTCTTACTCTTGTTTTTCATATGAACATCAAATGTGAAGAAAGAAAAACAGCATAAATAATGATAAAGATAGGCCATAGGAAAGTCTGTGAGACATGGGTCATATCTGTGAACAGCTACAGGATGCATTTACTCTTTTTGTAGGTTGTTCGGTTTTCTCCTTTACAGCTGTTTAGATGGTGACCTATCCCTACTTAGCACATGCACTTAGATTACCTTTTCCCATCTTCACAAAGATCATAGACTGTACAACTTCCAAAACTTGGTTTTTTTGTCTTTTCTTTCTTTTTTTGTTGTTTTGATCCCAAGTGCCAACCACATTGAAAGTGCATATTGTTTTGGCCTCTCACTGTAAGCAGAGACTGCTTTTTCATTTCCTGCCTGCTCAGACCTGAATAATCACAAAGAAACTGTACTAATTACAACACTGTTCAGCCAATGCTTCAGGAATATTTCTGGCTAGCTCTTACGTCTTGAGTTAACCCATTTCTTATTATTTTAGTGTATCTCCATGAGGCTGTGGCCTACCAGGTAAAGCTCTGGCGTGTCCTTCTATTCAGCAGCTACATGGTGTCTCCCTGACTCCGTCTACTTTCTCTCTATATCTCTGTTCAGATTTCCCTCCTGACTTGACTTTACTAAGCCATTGGCCCAAATAGCTTTTAATAACCAATGGTAATAAAACATATTCATAGCATACAGAGGGGAATCCCACATCATCTCACTTTAAAAACTGTGTCTCCCTGAAAGGTTCTTTTGGGTATTTTTTTTCTATCTTTTCTTCTTAATTTTCCTTTTGTACAATTCCCAAGTGTATAATAAATACACACATATACATACATGTACAGATATGTCTTTGTTTTCTTTGAGTACAACTTCCTTTGTTCTGAATGCAACTTATTTATTCACTGTATCCTGTGACCTGCTTGCTACATTAAGTAGAACAGTCTATCTGTATGTAGTCCACAAAAAGCAGAAGATTGGGTTGAAAATTTGCAGACGACAGACACATAATCTGTTCCAAATGAGAACCAGAGTCAGGGCCGATATTATTTTAACGGAACAGTAGCACTGAGTGACAATAATAGCCATCTCCTAGGAACTTCCACAGTAGATACAGAACCCAATTGACAGACCTTAAATGACAATACCTTCTAAGCAGCAACTTATTGTGAATTATTGGCACAAAATTCTCTCATAATGTAGATGCAATTCCTTGGGCACCTGCTCCCAGCAAGTCATACAGCTTTAGCAGCACCAACTAGGTGACTTTAGATCTCCACAGGCAGGCATTTATGTCAAGACTTCTTGTCCATCCTATAAGAGTGAGAAACATTCTCCCCGCCCCCCACACCTGTGGACTTTTGGTCATGGCGTTGCTGGTAGCTTTTTAGACCTAAGCAAGGTCTAACTCTGCATCAGGACCGATGTTAATGCTCAAGGAACAAAGAACGGTTTAATAAGCAGAAGCTAACATCAGGCCTGCTGGAGGCCTAAACTGCCAGTTATTTGTGAGACAGAGACAAGATAACGTTTTCCAGGAAAGTCTGGTCAACTTACTAAGACCCTGTTCAAATAGCCTTTCTTTCCATGTTATGGTAAATGTGTCCATTAGACAAGTAAGTTTATCCATATTGATGCAAAGAAAAAGAATATGAACAGAACAGAAGAAATATGCAGTATCTGTGAGGACAGTAGAAATGATCTAGATAGAAATTCTACAAGATTGAAATTCCTGCTACACTCATTGAGTTGTTTGCTATCTCTTTGAGGCTCTTAATCTTGCTTCTCTCTTCAGAGTTCGTATTAAAGCAGGAGCTGTTTCAAAAATAACTGACTGTTACAGCTGGAGTGATTAGAGGTACCATCACTACAACGTAGTTCTCATCAGATCCAGCACAAATCATAACTGATCTGTGTCCTTTGCTATTTGTGGTCAGAGAAGCATGCTGTTTCACTTTTACCAGACTGGTCTTGACCTTGAGGATTAAGTTAAGGCCTCATCATCATGAGGTATTGTGTGGTCTTCCCCCTTTAATGTCTGTCTCCAGCTCAGACTGAAAAAACTTCAGGAGGAACTAACTGTTGCTCAAATGTTCATAAAGACTGAAAACAGAAAGTGCAACAAAAATAATCTTGTCTACTGTTTATTTAAACCAGATGTAGCTGGATTCCTGGGTTATATTGCACTGGATCCCTTGGAACTGGAGGTACAGACCATTCTAAGAGCTGCTAGCTGCCCTATATGGGTTCAAGGAACTGAATTCATGTCCTCTCAAAGTACAACATGTACTATTAGTCAATGAGACATCTCTCCAGCACAGGAGGAATTTTGCAAAGTTACATTTGATCAGGACTCCATTGGCTTGTAGTTTCCATGATGGTTTAAGAACATTGTCTTCTGGGGGCTAGGTTTATGACTAAGTGGCCAAAGCATTTGCTATGCAAGCACAAAGACATGAGTTAAGCTCTCTGAACCCATGAAAAAAAGCCAGATGTGGTGATGCATACTTACAATTCTAGAATTAGGGAGGTAGAGACAGGACAATCCTTGAGGTTCACTGGTCAGTTAGCCTACTCTAAGCAGAGAGATACTAGAGAGAGACTGGGGCTCAAGAAGAAAAGGTGAAAGACTGAAAAACTCCTGAAAATTAACATCTGAGATTGACCTCTGACCAACACACCACACACACACACATACACACACACACACACACACACACACACACACACACACACATGAGAGAGAGAGAGAGAGAGAGAGAGAGAGAGAGAGAGAGAGAGAGGGTAGTTCCATACATTCCTTGTAATGGAAGAGATAGACTAACTTTTCCTTAGTCATCTGGTATTATGTATTGCTGATAAAGCCAACTGCATTTAGTTAATGTCAGGCTCTGTAGTAATAGAATATTTTATAATTTTCAACTTAATATTTGCTTTTGTCAATTATTCATGTGTCCTGTTCAATCAATTTTTGAGAGAAGTATAATACCAGAGGATGAGACAGGAAAAGATCTAATTCAGGGTTATCCATTTTTAAATGGAAGCTGTTCAGATTCACAAAACTCAAGGCTCCAAAGAGCCTGAAGCATTGCAATGACATGAAATGTTTTTCTGTGTGTGTGACTATTCACTTCCGAGTGGCTTCCAACCACTGCAACTAGAGCTTTCCTTTTCTCTCATGTGATATCACTTGAATATTTTAAAAGAGAAATTAGGCTATTCGTTTTCATGTTGCACATCCTCCAGGCCATTGTATCACGCAGTTTTTCAATATATCACAACGATGGCTAAGTCTCCAATTGAGTTGATGGTAGTTTATTGATGATGACTATTGAATAATTGTTGGTTTGTTAGTTAGCTTTATTATCATGTGACCAAAAAATATCCATGAGAACAACTTAAGGAGATGAATTATTTATTTTGGCTCACACCCAGAGGTTTTAGCTCATAACACCATTGATTTTAGGCCCACGGCGAGGCACAGCTTCATTAGTAGAAGCAGACAGGAAGTGAACAAGGCCAAGGGCATGATACGCCCAAAGGACCTGCCCCCGGTGGTTCAATTTCTCCACCTATCTCCAACCTTGTAACATTTCCAGATCCTGTAGTGTTGCTAGGTAGAGCCCTATGTTCAATACACTATGGAGAACACTTCATATCCAAATCATAGTTTTAAGATGTTCCTAGTAAAAAGGTTCACTGAGAATGAATATCTACACCTAAATTTTAAGACTATTCCTTTATAGGAATTCTGACCCTAACATAATGACATGAATTTGACCAGTGACTAGAAAACAGTTTTTTTAAAAATTTCTTCTCATACCTTAATCATAGTGCTGCTTCTTTCTTGAGGAATCATATTATAAAGTGTTCTCTGTCTCTATATCTTTCTCTTCCTCCTCCTTTTCCTCTTCCTTCTTCTTGTCCTCTTCCTCTTTCTCCTCATCCATCCCCCAATCTCCATCCATCTCTCTGTCTTTCTCACGTGAGTTCAGTCCAAAGAGAAGGCAGCTTTTTCTTCCAGCCATATGAACTCTGCATATGCACAGCTCCTGGTGTGAATCCAGAGTTTATTGCCCTCAGGTGGCTGCCCTTGTCATCTTTGCTTAATTATTGAACAATGTTCAATTCAGAGACAGGGTCATTTTTTCATGTGTACTTATATGTTTTTGTGTATATGTTTACATATGTGTGTATGTTTGTATATGTATACATGTGTGCTTGAATATGTAGGTGTATATGCATGCTTGGTATTTTAAAGTTTCCTTTTTTTAAATTTGAACATTTTTTCCCTGAATATTCTCAGGTCCTACGTGGGGAGGATTATAAAATCATGACTCTACCAAACCATTTCAGTCTACAGCAGTGCTGTTTGCGTCTACCTTTCCCAGTTTAGCTTTGATTGCTTATGCATGCACAGTGTAGACCGCTGTGAACACACAGCCTCTTCTTTGGTAGAAGCTTAAGGTATATAAATCTTTGATGTACACTGGTAAGCTATTCTAATCTTTGCAGGCACCATACGAAGTATCAACTCTGATGATTCTCTTTCCTTGGAAAGTGGCACAATTGATTTTGTGAAGATCTAAGTAAGCTTGGATTTATTCCCAGAATAAACTGATACACATCTCTTTAAGGAGACTTACGGAGCAGCTAATGCTCCCAGTGCAGCTTCTCTAAAGTGTCACAAATGTGTGCTCTACTCGCATCATGAGATTTAAATTCGCGTATGAGAAGTTTTACTCTTCCTGGTTATTCTAGGAGGGCGTAATTTGTGATATTAGAAAAAAGAGTCCCACAATCTAAGTCTGTGTATTTGTGGAATCTGTGAACTTGAACACTGAAAGAGAATCATCCAATAGATGATAGCAACATGAATCAATTTTTTAGTTTCTGGGAATACTTTGGTCACTCTTCTCATTTCATAGGTATGAATATTGAATGAAGGATAATTTTTAGCTAAGTCTGTTTCCAGCAGCTGATTACTTCTCTTCTTTCTTATATAACTATGCTTTTTTGTTGAATTTGGTGGGTCCCAATATTCACTACCTCCCCAATCCTGTCTAACAGAGAGCTGCCTCTAGCCAGTGCTCAGAGAATGGGAAAGGATCCCCTGACCATACAGACAGATAGCTGCTCCCCACCTGAGATTCCTCACTTGTCTCCTGGCATCATTTACCCCTTCAGCAATACTAGCTAGCTGCACACCTGTGACTCTATGTGCTTTCGTGGTTTTGTTTTTGTTTGGTTTGGTTTGGTTTTTTTCCCTTGGAGACATTTCTGTGAAATAGGTACTAGCGATTTAAAAAAGTATTACATGGGGAGGGCAAGCAAGAGAGATGCTGCTGCCCAAGAAAGGCAGTTCCGGCCAAGAGAGCAGGAAAGGGGCACAATCAAAGTGGATAGGTCATATAGTTGTATAGCGATCGGCTGGGGGATGGGAAGGGACATAGAAGACCAGCCCCTTATGAAGGACAGGTTTTAGGGTAGGGAGCAGTGTGAGGAAAGCTGGGAGGAGCCACAGGTACTGAGTGATGCTTGTCCTAGGTTTGAGACCTAATACCAATGTGCTAACTGAAAGTGACAGTAAAAATTGCCCTCTGGTTAACATTAGTTACTTTTCAGTTGCTCTGAAAAAAAAAAACTCCATGACCACAGGCAATTAATGAAAGAGTTTATGTTTCAAAAGGAAAAAGAGTTCATCGGGGCAGAGAAACATGGCAGCAAACAGCAGGCATGGCCAGCACAGTAGGAAGTTGAGAGCTTCCGACATCTTCAACAGTAAGCATGAAGCAGTGACAGAACAGGAAGTAGGTGAGGTTACAAGCTCTCAAATCCTACCTCTAGTTATGTTCTTCCTTCAGAAAGGCTGCATGTCCAAAAGTTAACCTCCTCGAATAACACCACCATCCGGGACCAAGGGTTCACGTGTCTGAACCTATTAAAGGCATTTCTCATTTGAACAACCACAGAAGGTATCATATAGGAACACCGGAAGTCCTTAGTGATACTTTAGCCAGTGTACAGGGAAGGGTCATTCATGAGTATTTCATATTCAAAAGAGAAGACAGATAAACACTTTGAAGAAACATGAATTTATAAAATGGGAGAATATTGATGTTTGTGTCTAATGAGCTTTCAAAAATGTACTCACTAGAAAATTTTCATTTATCTAAACATGGACAACTAGAAATAGTTTTTAGGCTCTAGAACTTTACTTCATCTTTAAAATGTTCAGATTATATGTAAGAAATATCTAAATAGTAACTGTGAAGAATCAATGATACTTTAATTTTTTAAGACAGATTTAGACACCTTACTTTTTAGCTTAGAGAAATGTCTGGAGTTATATAATATATAATAATTTGATCTTTAAATTTGATATTGCCGACATTACTAAAAGTAAGGGTATAATACTCTTCAGTATTAGAGATGGCATGTTGCTGTCCATGCCACCCGTCCCCTACATACTTGTCTGAGTCCATGCACACACTCTAGGATGCTTTTGATGAACATTACCTATGTTGAATTCACTCAAAATACCACACGTGGACATTCATTCATTCATTCATGAGCATTCATTCAAACAGTAAAGGAAAACCCTGCTCCCACATAACACTAACAGTTGTGAGTATATATTATACTGCAGCAGTACTCTACTGAAATTAATAAAAACATCAAAATATTAGGGCTATATGATCTTCCTTAACCTTTAAATTTACCAACGTCAGGTTTTGAATTTTATTCTTTCTTGCATCTCATTATTGGGCTGGTCTAGCCAAATGTCCCACCAATTTAGCAAAGGACATTACACACATAATGAATCATTAAGACTCACAGAACTCCCAGTTATTGAGACTCACAATAAAACTGGCTTTTTACACAGTTACATTTTCATTGTATGGCCAAAGGAAACGAATACATGAAGGAGTCTCTTACGTTTGTAATACCAGCAAAACCAACCTGAGGCTTTTTAAAGAGAAAAACTTCCAATGCACAATAAAGTGGTGCAGAATTCTGAAAATGAGTCTGTCTTCCCCCGAGTAAATGTTGTTTCTATAATATTAGAAATCAAACCTAACCTTTGCAGAGGTCTGTGACAGGAATCTTAATTGTTTAAGGTTTAGAGAAGTGAGACTCCCAGAGTGACAAGGACTTGAACCTAATAACATTTAGGTCACTGAATTGTCCCCAAATGTAAATAGCCCAGAGTACACATCAATAGTGTCTGGCTGGAACATGACTGTAGGACACAGTGTAGAACACCAAATACCTCCATTATCATTCCTGTCGAGTTCTCTACTCTCCACGCAAAACTTTTGCTATAACATCATTGCAGTTTCTTCCAATTTCTGTGTTTTTTTTGCCCACCATTTACTTTTTAATATTCATAATACAGAAATGGTACTGTCATACCCAGACATGAACTCTGGCATCTACAAGTTTCTTAGTTCCTGGTGCTGCTTCAATGACTCAAATTATCATATTCCAAGAAGGCAATGCAGTGACTAGAATAGAGTTCATTACTAGTAACAAGCTGAAGGTAAACATATCACTAAAGAAATGCCCACTTAAACAATGTTGGGTGGTATATTGACTTTCCACATATTTTAGGGTTCAAGAAATGGGATTCAGGAGAGAGAGAGAGACCCTTAGAAATTAACTCTCCAGCTAATTTCTGCTGGTTATGTTGTATGTTTATCTTTTCATATTTCTAGTATTTTTTTTAATTTGAAGCTGCTCTACTTTTGGTATTTATATTGGTTCTGTTTTATTTATTTATTTTTTTAAAAAACAGTCTACAAATACATCTGCTAATAGAGGTCAGGGCTTCACAGTGCTAGGTGAACTATTTCTCATGGATTGAATTGAGTTTTATTTAAAGATTTTTTTCCTTCAGTATTTGAGCAGCTGGGTGAATGCTGAGAGATACCTATAGAGATCATAATTCACTGTGGCACCTCATTTCCACGAACTATGTGAATATTAATATTTACTATGTATGTTTTGGTGTAATAGATATTAGGAAGTCGGTGTTTCGTGTGGGACATTTAGACAGCTAAGAATCATGAAGCCTGTCATATTCCCACAGGAACTGTGTTGAAGTTGGCCTTTGCTCAAATCCAGCATTCTCAGAGAGATATAGTACTAGTCATTTGAGATAATCCATAACTACCTTCAGAATATGCATGCTTTTCAGCTAAATATAATACCATCAGAACCCTAGCACCCCTCTTCTAGCACAGGCGTGAGGGACAATTGCTCCTAAGTCCCAGCAAGCATAATGTAATCTGTGTGAGGAATCAATCCTGAACTGTCTAAGAGGACCTGCATGACACACCGTTCTGGCTTGACCCTTGATTTCTCAAATCTGTGTGTTTAGAAACGTACTGAGCTGATTTTCTAGCTGACTTGTCTACTTGTTCAAAGTGCATCCTCTTTGACCCCTGGTGTCTAGTGCCCTGACTACTTTCATTTTCTTATTGAGAAGAGCACATCCAGCTCACCTTGACCCCAGAATCGACCCAAAGAGAGGACAAGCTCTAATCTCATAATATACAAGTCTGGAAACACTGTTTTTTAAGCAAGTGAATAATAGAGGCCTTTTAGGGAGGCTGTTGCTGTTTACGAATGAAACCCAGGATGCTTCGTAATCGATGAACCTTCACTCCTCATGTAAGGACTTGCACTCATCACTTCTTTTATTGTTGTGATAATGGAACACCTCAAAGGAGAAAGGTATTACATACAGTTTAATGTAAAAAATATCTATCATTCTACCAAGGTAGCCAAGGCATGGCTTGGCACTAGAGTAGCAGAAGCCTGTCTCTGTTTGCTTACATCTGTGTGGTTCAAGAAGCAGAGAATATATAGGTAGTCTGTATGGTCTAAAAATTTCAAGGGCTCACACCTTCTGACCTGCTTCCTACAGTAAAGTCCCTCATCCTAAAGGTTTCCCAACCTTCCAGAGTAACACCAAAAGCCAAGAAGCAAGGCTTCACACACATGAGACTGTGAAACCAAATTTCACATTGAAACTTCAGTGGGACTCATGACACATGGTTGTCGGCCATTAAGTACATCTTTCTGTGTGCTGTAGAAGCTTTGCATAGTTGCGATAAACCCGGCATTACACCGTACTTTCTCAAAGTCCAGAGGTCAGGAGCCAGCCTCAGGTGTCACCAACTCCTCTCTTCCTGAGAACTCCAGCACTGTCCCCAGGGATACTTCCATCTTACATCTTTAATTCTGGATTTCTCTGAAGCTGAACCTAGTGTATTAGACATAAATAAATGTTATTATCTCTCAAAGGAGCATACACTTAGTTTCCTGTGAGTTAGAAATGGAAAAGCTCTTCTCGTGATGAGAGAGCTTTAAGGGTATTTCATGAACGGCCTTGGAGCACACACTGCCATGAACTGCTTTGGTCTCATTTTACTCACACACTAAAGTTCTTAAAGTTTCATCTATTTATGTTTTCAACCCTAAGCCTTTCATGTGGCTCCTGCTATGCAATTACTCATTAAATTTTTCAAATGAAGATAGGAACCAGTAAGTGCCATTCTATTCTGTTAACCCCCTAGTCTACATTAACAAAAGTCAGGTGTATTTGTAGCCTCCTCCTCCCATGCAGAGATGCCGTTTGTGTGGGATCGCCTTCAATTCTCACTGCAGCCCTGGATGTAAGAACCTATTATCACCCCCGTTTTACAGAGCAGAAAGAAAATCCCATAAAATATCATGACTAGTGAGGATGAAGCATCTTAAAATGAACTGGCCAGGAAATTCTTTCCCTGCTGGCAAGCTTCCTTAGTGCTGGAAGGCACTGTACGAGCAGCAAGGGAAGAAAAGGCATCAGTGGTCTTAGCAGTGTTGAATTCTGCATGCTGCAATATTGATCTGTGAGGCAGGATGTGTGCCCACTGATGTCATACCTGTCAGATTGTTTTGAGAGGTACACAACTGTTCTCTTGATTGGCTTTAAGGCCTGCTCCATAGAGAGGAACTGACATCTTGCACTGAAAGCAGGGTTAAAAGCCATAGCTAGGGAAGTCATAGGCCCTAGGGGGAAAGCCCGTTATTACAATTCATCTAAAGGTCATATTTATATTTACATAACCAGATTTGTGCTGTTCTTTAACCCTGTTCAGAGAAGCTTCTCACTGCAGTGGGTGGGGTTAATATAGAGACTCCACGGTTCAAAGTGCTGAGAATAAGCAACTTTGAGCACTTAACCCACTAAAGCTCAGGTCATATCACTGAAGTGGGGCTATGTAAGAGCCAGAGGATAGGGAAGAGTGCTGCTCTCTGGACAAGCATGAGCTCCCAGCAGCAGTGGCTACCAGAACAAACCACGGACAAGATCAAGTCAGTTAAAAATTTCAGCGTGATGAGGCTCCATAAGATCCTCCCTCTAACTGAAGAGCTATTAGCATTCAATGGCTGCTGAAGGAGGGAGGGTCACTTTCCTTTTCGAGTTTCTCCTGGCGGGTTGCCCATGCTATAGTGGATGGCCCCGCAACCATGCACATATGTGCAATGATAATTGGACTCTCTGGGTTATAAAATAAAAAAAAATCATAAACTTGGAAGGGAGATACGCTGGGGGCGGGTGTCTCAAGTGGGGGATTTGAAGGGAGGGAGTGAGGAATGTGAGTGCATGGTGTGACTGCACACATGTGTGAGTCTTTTAAATAGGAAAACACTTTTTCCTTAACTGAGGCAATGAAAATAAAAGCAGGATGAATAGTTGGACTTTGAAAGGCATAATCTTAACTGATGCCATATTGTACCTGTGTTATTTAATATAGTTTTCAAGTTAATAATAAGATCATATCAGATTGTCAGATTTGAAGGCCTAAGACTGAATTCTCTCTAAGTTTAAAAATATCCCTTTCTTTTTAGTCAAAAAGAGAATCAACACATTTGTGTCAGAGATATATGTAGGAACAACATAGAATTTGGAACGATTTTTAAAAGGCTTTGAAAAACTATGCTTTTGTGCCAATTTGGTACAATGTTTTGAACTTTCCATTTCCAACATTGAATTATTTGACTTAATCCTCCATTTTGGACTGACATTTCTTATTCCTTTCTGCTATTTAATTCCCAGGCCTGTCTAGAGCCATTATTTTAATTTCTAATCTCACTTCTCTCTAAATTACTTTGCTTCACAATATTTTACCTGCATTTTAAGAACGTATTAAAATTTGACCACCACCAAGAAGATTTACTGGACCTGCTTTGGCCTTTCTCAGCCATTTGTATTATATTCATTTCATACCATTTAAAAAAATGTCTAGTCCCTCAAATTTTGGTTTTGCACTGTTTGGATGTAAGCTCTATATGGTTCTGGTATTCTTACAATGCCTAGCCCTGTGCTAGGCACAGAAGGCACCAAATATTTTTGGTTTTCAGTGACACACTAAATGCTAGTACTCTTTGCTTAGTTGTCTATCTCCATTTGTTTTCCACGCTCCAGGTTTTGCATCTGTATCAGTGTTCCTCATCTTTGATTGTTGGGGGTTGAAAGACTATATTGAATTATCTTCCTGCATTCTAACTCTGTTACAGTGTAAATGTGAAATGTCTCCCAACAGGGCCATGTGTTGAACACTTGGTCCCTAGATGATGGTGCTGTCTGGGTAGGTTCTGGAAATGGTAGGTGGGACCTTGCTTCAGGAAGTAGATCTTTGGGGCTATATCTTGCTCTAATTCCTTCCTGTATGTTCTTTTCTCAGTCCGTGTGATCCCTGTTTTGATATGACTTCTTCCACACTTCATGATGGTGGGTTGAAGCCTCTGAATCTATGTACCAAAGCAGACTCCTCTTTCATTTAAGTTGCTTTCTCTAAGAGATTTTTATCTCAACTAAGCAAATGTAACTAATGCACATACTAACCTTGAACTGAAGCCATACTAAATGTTGGGGAAAAGTTGACTTCTTTGTAGATAGTGGCTCTGAAAATCTTGATTTAAATCCTGAGATATGTAATTGTTCACCTGCCAGAGATGGACAGTGGACAGAGACGGGGCAATTGGCTTCCATAGGTCTTCTAACTAGTAAAGGACAGAAAAAGTGGATGAAACCAGAGCAAGAATCCCTAAGCACTTCGGTAGCAGCTTCAGAAAGAGAATGGTGTTTTACTGTTGCTTGGAAGAGTTCCATTGTCTGTCAGCACCATCTGTGCTTTCTGAGATGAACAAAGTGAGTGCATGATGACCTGGTCCTGATGTTGGAGGATGTCAGCTCCCTTTATGGTTCTAGCATGTCTCCTGGCTGTTCTGTACCCCTATTTAGGATTACCCTCCCATAATTCCATGATTCCATTTTAGATTCCATAAAGTGAACAAGCATCCCCAGATAAGGTCACCTACAAATCGGAGTCTTACTGCAATTGTGTTACATAAAAGCAGAGTGAGGACAATACTTTTATGCATGAGTGTTTATCAAATTATTCAATGTGTTTGTCGTTTACATTAATGGATACTAATGAAAGAAAATCCCAATTGAACAAATACATACTGTGAAAAAGCTGTGATTTTAACATCGATATTTCTCTTCAGACTAAAAGAAAGAAAGAAGACAAATGTCGTGGCATGATGCCTGTGATTCCAGCACTTGGGAGTCAGAGACAGGATGGAAAATGTAGTTCATCTAGGGCTACATAGCAAATTCTAGACTATTTTGCGGGCTACAAAGTTATATCCTATCTAAAAGCAATAGTAGTAGAGGATGGATAAGAGAAGAAAGAGGAGGACAAGGGAGAGAAGGAGGAGGATGAGGAGGAGACACAAAATTGTATGGGGCAACAAATCATGAAATATTTTCTTTTCACCAACCGCATTACATTTGAAAGATACTCAGGACATTACCAGTTAATGCAAGCACCTAAGTAAGTTTTTCCTACCTGTGTCCTGTAAAATTTCTCTCTACTCCTGCGATCCCAGCACGTGTTTCAGAATGTGAAGCTATGGAGTGCAGGCTTTGCAAAATTTGAACTCAGTCACCTATATTCTCTGCTCAGAGCTATTCTGCTCAATGCTCTGTTTCTGTGAAGGGCTTGCTAAGTTTGCCATGTGAAGCTGTAGAGAATTTCTCATCATGTGAAGCTACTGGGGCTACAGGGAATCACTGTGTACACCAAAATAGCACAGTAGCCTCTAGATTTTCATCTGAGCAGGTCTTTGGTTCTCTGACTTAACGGCTTCACAATCTTCACAAATTTGACAGAACTTCCTGGAACACTCTTGGAGAATGGCTTCATGTTAGTCTGTATTCACTGAAGGCATTTGTATCAGGGCTGGACTCTCTGTACCACATTTGCTGATCAAAAGGGAGACTTCAAGAAGGAATGGACCTTGCTGAGCCTTCATGCTTTTCGTTAAATGCAGAGAATGGCTTCTGGGTGACCAATGGCTTAACCTACAAGGGATTTTCATGACACTTATTTTATATTTCCAAATCTCGCACTAGGCACATGTGAGATGCAATTCATTTTGCCAAGTTCCATCTCCTATGTCAACTCTGGGCTTCCTTCCATCTCCATGTGGAGTCTCAACATGGTTGACAGAGGAGAGGGAATTCTCTATACTCCAGCAGTGATGCAGGGAGCTCCTTGGTAACGCTGAACAGTTTGGAGGATTACAGTGCCTTCATGAATCCAATGAAAAGCTATATGCTCCCAGCTCTCTTTCCTGGATATAATATTCTAAAGTTCAGCAAGGGTGTATTCAGGCCTATGGACCGATTTGATCCAAAGTCCATGCTCAGCTTTCTTAACAGCTGGAATGAGAGGTTTGGTCAATGAACCATTGAGCAAGGTACAATCAGCCTTTTTTGTTGTTAAACAGACCCTTGAGAGAAATAAAAAGTTGACTTTAGTGCCTTGAGAGAAATAAAAAGCTTTTGCATGAAAAACCTATATGCTAAGCTCCCGTCATACACAGTTTTATCATATATTAGTTATCTTTCTCAGTACTGTGGAAGAACACCAAAGAATAATAATTTATAAAAGAACGAATTTAGTTGGCTCATAGATCTGAGGATATATTCCCCCATGGAGGTGAAGGCATGGTGGTTGCAAAGGTTTTAGGCAGGGCGGTGTGAACTTGTGGTGTGGTGTGTTACGGTTTCATGACTGATTTATTCTCAGAGCTTCCAGATGAGAAGCAGAGGTGAGTTACAGTCTTCAAGCCCCAATCTGCAGTGACGCACTCCTACCGTGAGGTCTCAACTTTAGAAGGCTCCACAACCTCTGGAAAAGCATCACAGGGTGGGACCAAGTGTCCAAACATGAGCGTGTGGGGGACCTTTATCCTCCAAACTACAACATTTTCCCCCCTGGACATGAAAAGCTCATGACTATCTCGTAGTGAAAATTGCTACAGCTAAACTTCAGGAGTCTCTGCAGTTTAAATAGATTTGACAATCTATTTAAATAGATTTGACAATCCAAAGTCTCTTCTGACTAAAGGTAAATTGATAACTATGCATCCATGCAAAATAGAATAAAATAAGAAGTTACATACATCCAATATGCATTAGGGCAGAGGAAGCTTTCTCAATTCAAAGGAATAGTTGAGAGGCACCAAGAAAAGCTTTGGATGACAGCCAAAACTGCAGCACACCAAATTATAAGCCGGAGAGCTTCTTGTGTGGCATCTGAAGTCCTGGCATCATTTGACATCCAATGGTCTTGGATAACCCTTTCCCTCTGGAGCTGACCCTTGTAAAATACATATACCCTCTTATGAGCTGTCTTGACTGTAGGTTTCCTCAGCAAATACACATATACTATGTTTCCAGAATCTGCAATATCCTGAGGTTTCAGTACATGTTGATTTCTATGGGCAGCTCTTCAGGAGCTGCGGCCTCACTATATGTACGTATGTTGCTTGTACTGTTCCTCTGCAATCTCACCACCAGTCCCACAGTCTGGCAACTCGGACATCATCAGTACATCTGCAAAACTTGCACCATGTGAATGATGCCATATCCTGCTTCCAGCTGGAAATGTATTGAGGATGCCCCTGGAGCGTGGCATCAATGGGCTCTGAGTGCTATATGGGTAAACCTGAGAAAACTTCCATATGTGATACTTTGGAACAGAATACTCGTTTGGGATAGTCTTTGTTCAGGAACTTGTGTTTCATGAACTGTCTCCCAATGCAAATTTAAAAAATGAGATTGTGCTTTTTTTCATTTTGTTGAAAATAGGTTTTTTTCTCATATACTATATCCTGATTATACTTTCCTTTCCCTCTTTTCCTTCCCTCCCCTACAATATAGATCCAATGCCTTTCTTTCTCATTAAAAAACAGACAGGCTTCTATGGAGGTAATAATAAAATGAGATGAAATAAAAATAAAAAAGGATACCTCAGAAACTAAAACATTAGAATTGTACAAAACAAGCAAACAGTATCCTTAAAGAGCCCAAGAGAAGACACAAGAAATGGAGACAATTTGTTTGTACACTCGGGGTGGGTGCATTGCACTTTTATATTCTGCAACGTTCTACAGGCAACATGCCTTCAAGATACTTTTGTCATTATCCCAATGACAAGTGCCTTGCTTCTCCTTAGTGGTTCTCATCTCTTTTGATTTATATTTTTGTTGTTAATTCTTCTAAAATGTATTTTGTCTATTCCTTGATATTTTCACACATGTGTACAACATAATTTTCCTCCTTACCAACTCCCATTCCTTCTCTGACTTCTCCCAAACTCTGCTTACACCCATATTCAAATTCCTTCTCTTTATAACTCCCTGGGTTCAGTTACAAATACCTACGTGTGCATAGACATAGGCCCATCCACTAGCACACGGGCAGTCAAGAAGAGATCATCCTCTTGAAGAAAACTGACTCACCCAGTCCCAACAATCATCAACTGGCAATAGCTCTCATCTAGGGGTTGGGATTTGGGAACCACTAGAATGATAACTGGCTTGATTTTATGCAAGCTTTACCTTGACAGGGCTGTTCTGCATTCATAGTACAACAGCCCTGTGATATCCAGAAGATATCGTTTGCACCAATCTTCCTTGACTTCTATCTCCTACAATCTTCCCATACTCATTTCTTTAATAATTTTACCCTCTTCGCCAACCAAAGTGATAATTTAAGTTCATACTTTTCTCTTGACTAAACCATATGATTTTTAAATCTCTCTCTGCTCCTTGTTTTGGCCACTCTTGCTTTAAATGTGACCAAAGTTAGTAAGCAATAGCCATGCTACAGCTTGAATTAAGATGCATCTTGAATTTGCAGGAAAATGGATGGAGCTAGAAAACATCATTTTGAGTGAAGTAACCCAGACACAAAAAGACAATTATCACATGGACGCACTCATAAATGGTTTTTAAGCATAAAGCAAAGAAAACTAGCCTACAAATCACAATCCCAGAGAACTTAGACAATAATGAGGACACTAAGACTTACATAGATCTAATCTACATGGGAAGTAGAAAAAGACAAGATCTCCTGAGTAAATTGGGAGCATGGGGACCTTGGGGGAGGCTTGAAGGGGAGAGGAGAGATAGGGAGGGGAGCAGAGAAAAATATAGAACTCAATAAAAATCAAGAAAAAAAAAGAAAAGGCGAAAAAAAGATGTAAATTTCTTTCACCAAACAAATTAGTTCATTGTGTTTGAATTCAGTCTCACACAAGTTATCAGGACATAGGCCAAATAAAACAATATTATTAATCAAAATGTGGTGTGAATAATTTCTGTCTTAATTTCCAATAAATCCCTCTTCCTAAACCGTTCAATCCTGGCCTTCAGCCTCTGTATATCTATTGTCATTGTGTTCTTCCAACTTCCACCTGATCTATTAAGCTTAAATCTATGGCTTCTTGTACATGTGGTTCCAAATTCTGCCACATTCCTTGTCCAAATTTGTTCCAATGGCTGATTAACTACATGGCAAGATTTATTACAGCCGCAACTTCTCTTCTCAGGATAAATACTCTGTATGAGTCAACTCTCTCAGTGTTAGGATAGAATGCCTAACAAAGGCAAGGGAAAGGGACTTAGTTTGCCTCATAGTTCAGAAGGTAATTCCCTCATAATATGAAAGAATGATGGCTTGTGTGGCTAAGTCCATGCTGCCACGATCATATAATGTGGTTTGTTACACCTTGGTAGCAGGACTGAAAACACAAGGCTAATGCCAGGGGAAGAGCCGGAATCTTCCCCTCAAGCCTTGTCCTCCAGTGACCCATTGCTGGGAGGGTGGGAGACAGACAGGCCATGCAAAGAGAGCTTGGGTATAGAGTTTATTTAGTGGGTATTAGGAGGGTGTAAGGGTAGGGAGGTATGGGGAAAAGAGTGAGAAAGAGAGAGAGGGAGAGAAGAGCAGAGAAAGGGAGGAAAGAGAAAAGGGGAGGAGGAGAAGGCAGAGGCTGCATCTTCAGAAGAAGAGCTGGACAGAGAGAGAACAGGGGGAGATTGGGAATGGGTGGAGCTTGTCTTTTAAAGGTACAGGGTACCCTGGTGACAGGGAAAGCCAGGATAATTATAATTATAACACTAATGGCCAAGGAATAAGCAGCTGAAGCGTATTCAACCAGAAACTTTGTTTCTGTGGTCCAGGTCATAGAATCATTTTTGAAGCATGAACTATTACTTCCCTGGAATTTTATGTCAAAACACAGAACTGGCTTAAGTACTAGCAATGTAGGATCTCACAGTTCTGAAAATGGAAAGTCCCAAGTCATCAAGGTGGAAGGTAGTTGAAGACAAGTCACCTTCTCAAGATCTCCTCATCCCTTTATGGTTTTCAGCATCTGTGTCGCGACCTCCTCACCTTATTTGTCAGTACAAGCACTCTAATGACTTTATATTGCCTTAGTCCCCTTAAAAATGCTTGTTACAAATACAGTCACATTCTGAGGCAATGGGCTAAAGATTTCATAATAAGAAAATTGAAGTGACACAATTCACTGGATAGCAATGTGTGTGGGTGTGGTTCCTTACTTCATCAGGAAGCTTCATCCAGTTGAAGAGTTTAGGAAATAACCTTCAAGCCCTCAACAGCCTGTATTATGACTCAAATGAACAACCCACATAGGGTTCTTTGTTTTTCTGGGCCTTCACAGACGCATCACTAAACAATCCCTCACCCTATGGACTTCTTTCCTGGTAAAGGTCAGGCTTTTAGGCTCCCTCTCTAGCTCAGCTCAGACTGCAGACCTCCGGTCTGTCTTCTGTGCCTTACAACATTCTGTAGATGAGAAAGTCAGTTAGAGAGACTATGGTCCCTTTAGAGAACATGGTAAATAAGAACAAGGAGAAGCCAGACTTTTTATCACAGAAACCTCTTTTTAAAATTCTGTGCATTGACACTTTTGGCAAATGATGAATAGTTATTATAGAAATGGTGGAGAGTACAGACAAAAGAATGGAAGGAAAAGACATCACATGTGCTGGCTGTGCTTACCAGCAACAACTATTAATTATCTCAGGGGTGGGTATATAGTCAAGCCATTGTTTTGTGAGAATGTTCAGAGGAAATCCCCATTCAAAATCATGTATACATGTATATGCATTTCACAGTAAGAAGGTGATCTACTCAGGGCGATATCCCAAATGCTGTAGCTCACTTTCATCTGTAATTAGAAATATCTTTAAAATCTGTTGATGGCTACATAATGTTTTGTCTAATAGAGTAAAATCATTCAATCATTCTGTTAGCAGTGAACATTTATGTCAACAGTTCTGCATAACTATAATAAATCTTGTTACACATAAATCTCTAAAGCCATGTTAAATTATCTATTATGATATATTCCTAGAAATTCAGCAAGTAGATCAAGGACCATGAATAATTTTAGGAAAAACATTATTCATTGGAACTCACTTTTGGAGAATTCTGTACCAATTAGAAAAGTGCCAAGAATAAATCATGATGCTCACCTGCCTGAAATTTCAGAGGAAATGACAGATTTATTAAAAGAAAGAAGGAACAGAAAGAACTTGAAAGAAAGAAGAAAATATTAGAAGAAGATAAGAGCTTCGAATTTGTTAAGCAAAATGTCACACCTTAATATTTTTAAATATTGAGTGTATTTTCTTTGTTGATCAACTGAGGAATTTTCCATTGACAGTTGAACCCCTATAAGTAATTATTTGGCTGTTTGTCCATTGGAAATAATTTTCTAAATAATCATGTACTCCATGGTATATAGTTCCTTAGTTTCTTTTCTTTCCTCTCTCTTTCCCCCTCAGTTTCTTATGTACTCTGAAGGACTTCATAGTAACATTTCTTCGTTTCAGTCACGCTTTTTACTTTGCCCACGTGTGTGACATTCTGAGCTGTTGCAAAGCTTTCTCTTGGCTGTGAGTGTGAAGGTGAATAGAGAATCTCAATGTCTGGGCCCAAGAGCATTATTGATGATCTGGAGTAGTTATCAAATATCTACAACTTGTTTTATATTTTCTCTCATGGATTATCTATGTAGAAAGTTCAATTTTCTTCCTGATAATAAACATTCTTCTTTTCAAAAGCATAATAAACAATAACAACATAGCAAATATTCTTCTTTAAAAAGTAAACAATAACAACAAACCCATTGCTACTTTAATTTGTCATGTTTCAGCATTTTCAATTTAATTCTTCCTTGATTTATTGTCACACATATATGCATAAAGAGTTTAATCAATTTTTCTCAATTAAGTTTATGAATTTTGTTCAGTCCAATTTATTGAAGGTATTATGATGTCCTTGATATTCATTTAGATCTTCTCTTAGGATTTGCTTCTGGGAAACAAATCTTTCCCCAATATTTAGATCTTTGACTTTTCTATTGGTATCACAGAAATTTAGTTCCAATGGGTCTCAGGATAGAGGTTACTCATTGTTCATTCACATTTCCACACTTTTTTCTTATTCCTTGGATTTTGCTTGATTTCCTGATTTATTAGACTGTAACCAGGTGTCAATAGATGAGAATACTGACCAGATTGCAGAGAGAACCTGGTGAAGAATAAAGATGCTTCTGGAAAGAGGCTCAGTTGAGGACCATTGTACATGGCTGGGTTGGAGCCACAGTGGGAGAGAAGGTTCTTCTGCAGCTGCTTATTGGGATCTGCCCATAGTTTTGCCTCTTGATTCTGAGTGTCCTTAGCCTTTGAACACTGTTTATGTGCTGTTTTATCTTCACACTCCCTAGCTACTGTCTGAGAATAGTAAATTTTGTCATTACCTGTGGATTACCTTCAACTTCTAATCTCGCACCCTCTAGCACATATTTTCCACTGGTCAAGAGTTTTGCGATTCTGTTGACCTTTTATAGCAGCCTCAAACAAGTGACAAGAGAATATTTAATGGATGGAGAATGCAGCTGAACATTTAAATTTTACACTTAAAAATGTAAGTTAAACAGCTAATGGCCACCACATAGTGAGAATTTGATTCCTTGCCAGGCCATGCTGCTTGGTTCTTGAAAAAAGTCATTTTTGTAGAACTCAAGCAACCCAACTAAACAATAGCATCATCTATTTTCTGGAAATTATCAGTGTAGCCATTCCACACTACCAGGAAGAACACAGGGTTTTGACATAGAGAATAATGATGTCGCAGGCATGCACTAGTGAGTCAATAGAGAATAGTATTGATTAGAAACTAACTGTGCACAGATCAACACACATGCACATACAAACTCTACCATTAGCACCACCCACAGGTGCTCTTAGCCTTGTTTCTCCTCACTTTGCTCCTATCCCAACCCCTTCTCACAGCACTCTTCCTTTTGGGCCTATCCTTTAAAGAAATGTTTCTCATTCATCAGGTTGCTCAATGAAAACATGCTGTTTGTTTAGACTGACATCTCAGAGAGGTTTGACGTGCTGACTGCCTTCTTGACATACAATCTAAGAACGGAGCCTTTGTCTCTTCTCACTTTGTCCTTGGAGCACCATCAGTACATATTTTTCATGTGATGTGCACTGCACCCAAATTTACTTTCCTTCCCCTGTTCTCTATCTTGAAATCTAGACTGTTTGGCTAATAAGCAGATGATTGGATAAGTGTTAGACAATGTGAGACTAGGAGTGTCACACAACTCAGTGATAATTAAAGTTCAAGAAATTTTGTAAGACATTCAAAATATGGCTACTCTATGATAGCAGCCAGAATATACAAATTAAATGAAACACCAGAGAAGGGTCTAAGTACCAATGGCACTTGAAGTCTTGAGATTAAAACAATGAGCAGTCCACACTGAGCAGCAGCTAAGAGGCGCATCTGACTGACCAGCTCAAACCCAACATTTTCAAGGATAGAAGCCTTTATTTTCTGTGATCCACTGAGTTTTATTGACTCTAAGTCTTCTATTCTGAAACTAGAGGACACCATGCTAGTCCTCTTTCCTTCACAGTACTCTAGTATGGACCCCTTTATCCTCTATCCATTTTAAATTCTTCAGAAATTTTTCATTGCATTTAATACAAAAAGCAAAGCTCAGCAAGGTGCCAGTGTTATTGAGGGTCTGGGCTCCATTCAAATAACTGGCCCTTTGACCTTTGTGTCCTTCCCATTGTTCTTGTACCTCAGGGCCATTGCAAGCCCATAGTATCCTCAGTCTTCCCTTCCCACCTCTTCACTCTATGCCCACACTCTTTCACCTTTTTTTAAATTTTTTTTTATTTTGCGATTCAAAAATTGATCCTTCCTCCCCTTCTCCCATTCCCTTCCAGCTCCCCCACTAACCCTCCTCCCTCCCCCTCCATCCTTAAGAGAGGACAGGATACCCTGCCCTGTGGGAAGTCCAAGGCCCTCCCCTCTCCATCCTGGCCTAGGAAGGTGTGCATCCAAGTAAACAAGGGTCACCTTTTTAACCACTGCACAGTGGCTGTTTCTGGTCAATCTTGTAGCAAGGCAGGCTGAAGGAGTAACTTATTGCCACTTAGACTGCAGTGCCTGCTCGTTTTCTAGTTAGGCATTCCCTGAGGATGCTACACAGTGTGCTCAAGGAGTGTGCATGTTTCCTTTAAGTCAGACGTGCTTTGGTGGGTTCTGAGACAAGCGTCCTGCCTCACTGAAGAGCAGTTCTTTAAAATTCACAGGCTTTTTAGCTATCCCTAAGATACTCGATATGTTTATAACCCGGGGCATAATATGACAAGAATAGATTGTGTATGACATTTACAAGAGGATGTTTTCAAATGCAGTGAAAGTCCTTGACCTAATGCTACCCAAGGACTGATAATCACTGCTGTGCTCAGGTGGTCATAAGGAGATTTGCTTCTTCTAACACACTTCTCTGGTTGTCCCTGTACAGGGTTCACAGCACTGTCTTTGTGCAGTCCTGTTCTGGTGGGGTCGCCTTGGGCAGTGGGCATGACGAAACCAGATGGCCCTCTGGAAAGAAAACTCCTAAGGCAGTTGTCAAATCGGTTTTCTAAGGAAAACTCAGTGATTAAAAAAAATAATCAGTTTCTGAAAATGGTTTAGAAATTTTAAAGATATAAATTTCCCAACTGAAGAAACAAGTCTTGGTGACATACTTGAAACTCCCAGCTCAGCAGCAGAGAAACCACCACTGATAAATGTGGTTTCTGTGGATAGTTGGTTAGTATGCATGTCTACTATAAATACACCTGCAGAAAGACCCATAGATCATAAACAGTAGAATTATAAATATGGCAGGCCACTGCCCTTCTTCACTTGGAAAATACGCATGCTGTATTTCAAAAGAATAGTTTCTTCCAAATAGGCTGGATGGGTCATCTAGTAAGAGCACTTGATGCCAAGCCTAATGACCTGAGTTCAATCACAGGGACTCACGTGGTAGAAGAAGGGAACACACAAACCTGCAAGTTGTCCTCTGACCTCCACAAGCTCACTGTGGCAAATATATACTTCCCTCAACACAAACTAAATCACAACTAAATAAGAATAACACTTCTGGCAAAACAAAAGAGAAACACTAATATTCATCTAAAAATTATTTCATGTTATTGAAATATATAGAAAAAAATTTTATAATGGCTTCTTTTGAATTTTCAAACTTTCAAAATAAATTTTTATAATATTTATTAATATTATTCATTATTATTTCTGTTGCAGTTTTGAGACAGTGTCTCATATGGCCTAGGTAGGCCTTGAACTCATGTAGCTAAAGCTGAGTCCTAATTGTTCTGCTTCTACTCACACAGGTTGGGATAAGAAGCATGCACCACTACACATCACACACAACTACTTTTTTGGTTGTTATTTTTTTTAGATTCATTTATTCTTTATGTATGAGTTTCTTTCCTGCATAGAAGTATTTTTGTGTCTGTATGAATTCAGATGAGGAGGCCAAATCCCCTGGAATTAAAGTTACAAATGATTGTAAGCCACCATGTAGGTGCTGGGATTAGAACCTAGGTCCTCAGAGACAGCCACAAGGGCTCTTGAGTGCTGGGACATATTTCCAGCCAGATGTATGAATTCTCAATTCTTAAGGTTTCTTTCTACTTCCTTTGTAATAGAACACCCAAGTTAAAATTTTCTTAAGTTTGGGTTAATAGGAGTCTTCAAAATAAAACATGCTGTTGCAATAGGAATTTTTTTTCTTAATGATATATCTAGGTCCATTCGAAAGTGGCTTCTTGTTTTGCAAATAGGCTTGAGCAGACAGCCACATAAACTCTTGCCAAAACTGGAACCACAGATACACATGCTGGGGAGCCTGAAGGAAAAGCGGCTCTGTTTGGCAGGTTTGTGGGGCGTGCTAAAGGAACAGTGAGACCAGATGACAGGTTCTGGTTCAGGAGGCAAATGCAGCCTTGGGGCAGCTGTGTCTGAGTTTCAGCATGTGTTGGAGGAAGGCTTAGCTCCCGTGGGAGCCTCCCTTTTTCCCTGGGTTTGCCTTCCTGAAGCTGTGAGGCTTTCAGTTTGCCAACCCCCACCCCCGCCACAACATTTTCATTTATCCTGAAACTAAATCAGTTTGAGGCTAAACATATTTTAAAATGTCAGCCTACCTATTTTGTCCACGGAATGAGAAATGCAAGATTCTCAGAAAATGCCATGTTTGGTTTGGATTTTGTCCTGGAATGTGAAATGGAACAAATGTTAAATCCTCGGGGTGCCTTGAAGATCAAATGAGGAAGTGAGTGAAAGCGATTGGTGAGAGTGATCCGATGTGTTTCACCGCCTTTCATGATAGTTACTAACTATCATCACCAACGTTATTATAATTATCAGATTGTGTGCTAACATACGTAAAACTTAGAGCATGTGGAATCGGAAAAAAAATGAAAAAAAAATGAAGGTTTCTCAAAATACCCAGAGTGAAGATGGTGTTGAAATATTCCTATTACAAAAGGAAAGATAAAATAGAAAAAAAAACCTAATAATTCCTCAATACTGTGGAACTCCTTGTTCCATGCAGCTATCAAGCAAAAAGTCCCCCTGCATTCTCAGTACCAGCTTTGCTGTAAGGTAGGCCAGGGAAGCTGGTTGGTAGATTTTTACATGTAGCATCATGATTTAGACACTTCTCTCTTCTGGTCTGGTTTGAGACCATCTATGGAGGACTAATGTCACCATGTACCCATGTGTGAACTTGACATTCTTGAGTGTAATGAAGATGGTACACTACACACGTCCCTGGTAGCTGGCTGAACCCACTGAAACAAACTGAGCAGTTAAACCTTTTATATTCATGATGGTGGGCATCACAGTTTGAATGTTAGATGTTCCCCAGTGATTCATGTGCTGGAGCTCTTTGTCGCTGCCTGGCAGCCTTGTTTCAGGAAGTTGTAGAAACTTTGGGGTAAGAGGGATGTTGAGTGGAGGTGGGTCACTAGGGTGAGTCTCTGAAAGTAAGCCCAACCCTTCCTTCAGATTCAGCTGCATGGTTTTTATCTGACAAGATATAACTAAGCAAACCATAAGCTCCTCCCATCATACACGAAGCCCCTTCAGTCTCCAGGTCTTCTCTACCACGAAACTGTGACCCAAAATAGACCCCCTCCTCCAGCAAGTTCTGTCGAGTTCTCTGTCACATTGATCAGAAAAGTCACACATATGGGGGATTTCTCTCTTCTAGTATCTCAAGTACAGTGTGTTTTATATCTAGTTTCCCTAATATTTCCCAATAAAAACAGAAAAATACTTGCTTGAGGTGAGTGTGGAGATGAATTGGTTTCCAGGCCTCATGGCCACAAACAGTTGCCTTTATCAGATGTAACCCTCTGAAGCTTAGCAAAATAAAATAAAATAAAAAATAAAAGAAAGAAAGAAAATTGGTAGCCTCCTCTTTATTGTTAATATGTGGTTTCCCTCATTCAGCTATTCAGCTAGAGGAGAATCTCATTAATAGGAAAGCAAGAACAACATGAAGCAATTTGGGAATCCATTGGGGTGGCTGAAAATCCTCCATACAAACAAGTACTTGCAATGTTTGTGACAGTTGATATGGGAAAATGGTTTGTATTCTGTCAATTATATTTTAAATAAATGCTGATTGGCCAGTATCTAGGCAGGAAGTATAGGTGGGACAACCAGACAGGAAGTAGAGGTGGGTGACAAGAACAGGAGAATTCTGGGAAGAAGGAAGTTCCTTCAGCAGTCCTGGCCCAGACACAGAAGAAGCAAGATGTGACTGCCTCACTGAAAAAGGTACTGAGCCATGTGGCTAACATGTACTAGAATAATGGGCTAATATAAGCTATAAGAGTTAATAAGAAGCCTGAGCTAATGGGCCAATCAGTTTATAGTTAATGTAGACCTCTGTGTGATTTCTTTGGGACTTAACGATTGTGGGAACCAGGCAGGACAGAAAACTCAGACAACAAACAGTCACACTCTCAGTTGACCAGATGGGCCAGAGGCAGGGTTTTGATGCCACACATTCAGTAAAATGGCTCCTGAGCACCACTGGAGAGAAGTCCCAAGCAGAAGGTCATGACTAGAAGTCAGGAGGTCTGTGTAGCTTGTGGACTTAGTGAGACATTGAGCATAGTACTAGATGGAGCAAGCAGGGTTAGTGAGAAGGTGGGTTTGTGAAGCATATGTTGACTTAGGAATGATTTATTTTCATTTCTTCTCATTGTTTTTTAATTTTTATAATTTTTAAATATATATATATTTATGATGTACAGTGTGATGTTTTGATAGTATTTATTTGCTGTGGAAGGACTAAATCATAACTTCATATGTCTATTATTTATGAATATTCTAAAGTAATTTTCAATATAAAGCATATGACTATTACCTTTCTAGAATCGTGTTTTTCCTCATCTACAAACTTAGAATGACAAATTTTCATTACCTCACCCTAATTCATGAAGATAAAATAAAATCATGTGCCTTATGAACTACACAAAACCATCAATGTCTAGTTTCTATTAGTTATGAGTAGAGAAATCAGAGAATCCACTATAGCTTTTGTGACAATTTGTGGGCTTCTCAAAGGCGTACGACTTGATTAATCAATAGAGAGCGTTAGGGAAGATGCTGCCAATGAGGGAGAAAAACTTCATCCAAGAGTGAGCTGTGGAAGGAGAACTCTAGGTTTATGGATTCTGTAGTCCCTCTGTTCCACTCCTTTTGGACTTTGGATTTATAGTGCTTTCCTGCTTTGCATCATGTCTGTACAGAGGAATAAGCTCTTGTCTTTTGGTTATTATAATTTCCACAGGGAAATTCCAACCATCAGGGTATCACAGGAACCTAAAAGTGTTTCATTGTTCTCAAGAGAAAAAATTTCAAGTAAATAGCAGTTCCAGAAAGGTGATCTTCAGGTGGCATACATAATCTCTTTAAACTTCCTTATTCTTAAAACAACAATAACTCACATCATAGACGTGATCTGTTTTTTTGGTTTTTTTTTTTTTTTTTTTAAAGTACCAAGTAGAATCTTACCATTGTAACCTTAACAACATAGAAATACCGGTAACCTTCGGTCTCAGGCTCCATCCTAACCGCAATTTCCAAGAAATGTCTTCCTTGTTTGTTATGGCCCAGAGTCTACTGGAATATATATCCCCTTCTCTACATAGATGGTTACTGGCATGTCAAACTTTGATATGTGGGGAACTTTCATTTCATTCTAGATATTTTACAGACTGGAGAAACAGCTACAATGCCCCATGCTGCAAATCTCTCAGAGTCTGACCAGGGAGGAAGCCTGTGATCCATGCAAACACAGCACAGAAGGCTCCTAACCAGGCTGAGCAGATTAGACCCAGAAGTAAACAGAGCTGCAGGAAGAGGAGCAGCCAGGCTGCCTGCCATCTTCCAGTGAGTTTATGCATCAGCTTAAGTCTTAGTACCTCACAGCCGCACAGTGGAAAATCTTTCAAGGGCATGCAGTGCTAAAAATCCCTGCTTATTTATTGTTTCTTAAATACAGAAGGGGAATTAGTTGACTTTTCTGGTGTTTTGACTAAAGTATCTAACTCACAACTTAAAGGAAGAATGATTCATGGCTTCAGAGGCATCAATGCATCATGGGAAAAGTAGTAAAATACCTCAATTCACACAATGGCCAGCCAGGAAGCAAAGTAATATAGGCAGTAGTCATGGATACTATGCCCTCCAGGACCCACTCCAATGACCTACTTCCCATGCCAAGTCCAACTTCCCAAAGTTTCCAGAATCTGTTGCTGTGATAAAATAGCCTGACAAAGGCAACTTTAAAAAGAGAGGCTTTATTCTGGCTCACAGTTCAAGGATACAGTCTATCATGATAGGGAAGTCACGACAGCAGGAGCATCTGTAGGGAAGAAGCAGAGAGCAATGGGTAAATTCACACCTGCTAATGCTTATCTCACATTCTTCAAATTATACAGTCCTGGATCCTCTACCAGGGAAAGAATCCAAGCATGATTAAGATGGTTCTTGCCACATGGCAACGTCATCACAATAAACCATCACAAGTAGGTCCAGAGTCCCATTTCTCAGGAGATTGAGGATCCTGTTAAGTTGACAACACCAACAAACACAAGTCTGTAGGATTTCTTTTGGTGGTACAGTTCATCATGGCCAGGTGGGCACAGCAGTAGGAAAGACTCCTGGCTCTAAGGGTGTATGAAGTTGTTTGCTCATATCTCAATGGAGCAGGAATCAGAGAGAGAAGAATTCTAGTGCTCATACTGCTTCTTCCTTTATATCTTTTAATATAGTCCAAGACACCATTTCATGAGATGATGCTGCCCACTCCACATTTGGCACAGGTCTTCTCTAGTCAGTTAAACCTCTCTAGAAATGCTTTCTCATGTTGGTTGAAAGATATGGTCCTCTTAGGCTCTGGGGATTTCTTAATCAAATCAAATGACAGTCAAAATTTCATATAGTCCAAGAGCTCAAACTTGAGTTCACAGTAGATATTTCTTACTCAAAACTATAACAAGATTATAGCACCGAGATAGATGCTATTCTTCCACTTTTATCTGGAAGGGTCTCAGGCCCTGAAAAGACAGGGATAACACAAGAAATACAATGAGTATAGCCTTGTGGAAACCTAGGCTCTGAGATGCAGTTGTAGGATCAGAAGAGAAGGTGCCAGAAATTGAAGTGGTCCCCAGTCATTTTTCTTCCACCATAAACCTGCATTTGGCTATTGTTTGGCAGGCGTATCAGGGAATAACTTCTATCTGACATCTAGGATGAAGCTTTATAAAACTTAACTGAGCTCCAAAGGCAGCGTATTGACCGACACGGCAGAACCACAGAGTCATGCAGCCCCCAGGTGCCAAGGACTAGTTGTCTCAGGGATTTAGTCCTTGTCCAACCCATTCTCATGTAGTTTACTACTTCCCTGTCTCTGGCCTGTGACATCAGGGGGCTTGCCCGCTGAATGGACCTATAATGGATCATATATCATTTATAAGAGAGATTTTCTACTTACTGACAAACTTATCAACACAAAACTCTTTGTTTTTGTACGTACCCTTGGGTCTGGTTGAATAGAGCCAACTCAACTGATCCCTTGGAACATGGAGGGTGCTGTGGCTGGCTCAAGCCAACAAATTTATCTTCTTCCATCTTTTCCCACAGGAGTGGAATGCCTGTTTTCGGCATGTCAGAATGACTTTCAAAAACTGTGATTTCAGAAACAAAAAATGGTCCAACTTGGGGTCCTTTGGAAAAACCTCTCCTTTGTTAGCCAAACATAATGACAGCATATCTAGAATTGGTGCAGCAGAATATTAACAGAAGAATATCAGGCCAGATCCTGTTTTTAAGCCTTGTGACTTATTTTGAATTGGTTTTGCTGGTTGATTCTTTAATTGATAAACAAAGGTAGTGAAGCTATCTCCGAGACAAGGAGTCTTCAGTGGGGGCCATCTCTCTAGCTAACAGATTGCCTGCTATCCATGTGTGCTTGATGAGCACCCATCCTCTGAGGAGTAATGAGGTTCTGGGGGTGAAGTAACTTGTAACTGTCCATAAGTGATGCAGCCGGAGCAAAAACACGTGAGCTCTCTAATCCATGGGTCAGTGTCTTTCAGCTTTTCGAACACAAATAATGCTCTTTGGAACACAGAAAAGTGAGGTTTTAAAACTGCTAATATATACACACCCCAGTTTTTCTCCTCCAGGGCCACACCACTGAGGTCAATCCAAAGTGAGACCTGATCTGTTTTTCCCCCTTCCACACTTCTCTCTTCCACATTTTGGAGACCAGGCAAAGCCAAAGAAGAAAAGGCACAAGGCAGATACCTTAATGGAGAGACAATTTTCCTCAAATAGTCCCATGCTTGCGACTATTCTGTATTACACACAGCAATATCTAATTTGTTTATATAGAAACTTCTAAGGCCTCAGTGTAAAACCTTCACAAAGAGCCAGCCTCCATATGACAACTGCTTGTAGCTTACATTTTATGCTGCAATATATGTTGGGAGCTGAACATAGTTTTTACGAGAAATATGTTACTGGTATCTTCTTCTGGCAACTAGGAAGTTTAACCATGAAGACTCGTGTATGGAAAGGCATCTGTTTCGCTCAGTTGAAAGGAACATCTTTTTGTTTGAATCAGTCTCAGCAGCCAGCCCATAAAAGGCAACAATATATAAAAAGTGTCATAGACTTGGCTTCAGGAAGTTAATTAATTTAGTCCATTTGGAAGCAGATGAGAAGGCTTTTTTTCTTCCTAAAGTTTCATTGATCCTCTTAAAATAGTGCTGACACAAAAGGAAGTGACTCAAGTTGATAGCAGATAGAGCTGTGGCATAGGTCAAGTCTTCGGAAGTAATGCAGGCCTTCATTAGCATTAAGCCCATTCAACTTAAAGATGCCCGTATGTGTTGACAGTAAACAAATCTAGGTATTGCCTTCTCCTGGGAGAATTAAAGGCATGAATACAACCTTTTCAAAACACTTTTTTATTCTCTTTGGTATAAGCAACTGTCAAGCTCTGATTCCCTTTGCTGAGCTCGGCAAAGACTCATTGGAGAAGTGGCAGCTGAGATCTTTGCAAAATAAAATAATAAGTCAGGAAAACACAGGCATCGAGCCTTACCCATGTCTAGGGTTGTTCAGCAACAGCCAAGGAGCAGGAGTCATCACTCTGTGGTCTCAGCCTTGTTGAACTGTATGGAATAAGCCTGCAATGAGCTTGCTCTCTTTCCTTAACTCAGTTTCAGTGTTGAATCTGTGTACCCATTACTGAGGGAGCCCTGTTCCAGATCCAGGGGGCAGGAAGCGCATTGTGCCTCATGTGCCAGCTAACAAATGCCCCCATTGTATCTCTCCCAACTTCTACACCACTCAGGTAATTTTCTTTCTGAATAGTTTAATCAAAATCTAAGACTTAATGTTAATTCTCAGGAATGATTGACAACCTTTAAAAATATAATTGCATACTATTATGCTGCTTGAGTAAATTGACAAAAATGTGTGTATAATGTATTGTCAGCTTTATAATAACCTTGCCACTTACCTACCCATCACTGAGTTTCAACAATTACAAACCCAAGCCAATTTGTTTCATTGGAAATCCCACATAACCTCTTGTTTGCTTCCCACAGTTATATTTGAAGGAGATTTGATATTTGATATTTAATTTATAGATGTTTTGGGGTCTGAGTCTATTGACAGAAGTATTGAAATTATCTGACTATAAATATGTATATATGCATCTTTTGTATGCATATGTAAAAAGACATATGACCCCAGATTATTTCTTTAAAATCTTTCATATTTGAATACTACATTTGGTTGATAAACATATCTTGCAAATATCGTTTTTATTTAAATTTAAGGTTTTTAAAAGTCCACAGGTGAGTATTGATTTTCATTTCCACTTCTCCCTCTCCCACCTCTATCTTCTCCTATGTTCCCTCCACAACCTCTCAGATTCTTGGCCTCTTCTTTATTATTGACCATGTATACATTTACATATGTGTATGTAAATGCAACCTGTTTAGTCCGTGTAGTGTTATTTGTATGTATGTCCACTTGAGATTGCAGAGCCAATCAGCAACCATTAATTGCTTTTAGCTTTTATTCAAGGATGAGGCTTTGTGAGATTCCCCCATCCATGTTAGCCTGTCAGTTGGTGGTGTTACTATTCAGATCTTGCTTAGGCAGGCATGTCCTAGACATTTCCTGGGCTCAGTTTCCCTGTCATATATAGAATATTCTGTCTCACAGCAGACATAACAGTCCTCTGATTCTCTTACCCTTTCTTCCCCTCTCCTGCAATGGTGCCTGAACCTCAGGTGTATCTGGGTTATGTTAGTTGTAACACAAAGGTTTGGTGCCCCATGGTCAGCTGTTTTCTGCATTTTGACAAGTTTTGTGTGTCTGTAATGGTCTCTGATGAAGAGTGAGAGCTACATGTATCTGTGGGTATAAGGAAGAATAAATGTCTTTAGCCTACATGTTCTCTTTCGCTTTTGATTTTCCCTTTTTATCTTGCAGTTTATCAGATTCCTGATCCTATGATTTTCCATACCCTTGATTTTGCTTTTTGCACCCCACTAAAACCATCTTTCCTCCTTTCTTGACCTTTTGTGTTCCTGTAAGCTGGTAAACAAAGTCACAATCATGCTATGGGAAATATGTGCCAATGGTTCCAGTGGTTATTAAACACTGGGCATATAAATTCTGTAATTAAGGTAATTAAAACTTAATTTTATGGAATTTGAATTAATATATGATTATAAAAATGATGTTCTATTCAGTTATTGGAAGAATTCCAGGTATGGTTAGAACATTTGTGACATGTGACTCTACCTTCTAAACTGAATATTCTGGAAAGCCAAAATACAGAGTATTTTTTTCCAATTAAAAAAAAAAACAAAGTGAGAAATACTCCAAAGTAAGCACAAAATTTTCAAAGATAAAATATGAACAACATGTAAAATATCACAGCAGCATTTTCTCCACTGACAACTGTGTTAATGTTTATCTGGCTACATTAATTTAAATAAAATATAGTTCAGTTGATTTCATTTATTTATATTTACCTGCTTTCATTCTTGTGTGCATGTGTTCCTGTGTGTGTTAACGGGCAAGCTTATGTGTATAGAATGCAAAGGTCAGTAATGGGTGTCTTTCTTTATCATTTCTCGCTTTATTTTATTCTTTGAGACAGGGTCTTCCTAAACATGGAGTGAGTGATTCAGCTAGACTGACTGGCCAGCGTGTTCCAGGGATTTCCCTGTCTCTCCATCCCCAGTAATTAGACTTCAGGATTGTGTTGCCATGCTCAGTATGTTTTGTGGGTTGCTGAGATCTGAACTCAGGTTCTCATGCTTTTGTGGTAAAGCACTTTACCAGTTAAACTACCTCCCTGTACCCAGCTTTACATTTTTAAAGTTGGTATGAGCAGAGTGAAGTTGCCTGCCTGTCTTGTACTCTTTCCATGGAGCAGCACTGATGCTGAGGCTCAGAGAGAGTCTGATTCAGAGTATGTTGGGGTTAGTAGAGCTTGTGGGATGGCCATGAATTGCGCACCAATGCCAGCTGGAGTCATGGGTTGCCCAGGTGTTCGTCTGTAGCATTGCAGTGACTGACCGTGAGCTTCTGGTGTGGGAAGTCCTTCTTTATATGTATTGCTTTTATTTAATGAATAGAGAAGCTGCTTTTGGCCAATGGTTTAACAGAGGGGGGGCAGAGTCAGGGAGCCCTGCCAGAGACAAATGCTGGGTGCCAGATGGAACTTTACCTGGTAAGCCACAGCCACATGGAAATACACAGATTAATAGAAATGGGTTAAATTAAGATGTAATAGCTAGCTATCAATACTCTTAAGCTATTGGCCAGTATTGCAAATAATATAGTTTCTGTGTGATTATTTCGGGAGTCTGAGCGGCCAGGAATGAACAAGCAGCTTCTCACAACAAGCGTCTGTCATTGTGTACTGTCCAGTCAGCTGTATACCCAATGGGTCTCACGGCCTTCCTAATTACTATTTTAGTCTTAGTGTTATTAGAGATTGCAGTGTTGGCATGATTTTGCTTTGGTTTCTTCTTTACCCTCTAAGAGTTAGTCTACAAAGAATTTTCTTCAACATTTTCCCCTTTGAGACACAGTTTCATATACATTAGTGAAGTGTAATAAATGATTGGACTCTGCTATTTTCAAGAATAATAATTTATGGACTGGAAAATAGCTCAGTTATTAAAATGTTTACCTTGAAGGACCTGAGTTAAATGGCCAGAACTTACATTTTAAAAATTCCAGGCATGATGGCATGCTTATGATTCCAGTGCTGGGGAAGCATAAAGAAGTGGGCTGCTGTGGGTCACTGGCCATTCACACTAGCCTATTTGTTAAGCTACAGACAAAAGAGAGATCCTTTTTTAAAAAGATGGTGTAGGGAATAACACCTGAAGTTGTCCTCTGCCTCCCATGCACACTAGCACACACATGTGTGTGCATCCACACACAAATATGCACAGACAAAAGAAGAATGGGTTTTTCAAAACATAGCAAAGATATTTTTCATTCTTTGTTTTTATTTGTGTTTTAGACTCAATTTGATATATGCATTTGTGCAATCTATTGTGTTTCAATAAGTTGTGTTTATTACCTTTTTGATCCTCAAATTGTCTTTGTGTGGCTGACAGGAATCCTGAAAAGTCAGCTTCTAATTCTTTGGTCATCACACTGGCAGTCTACGAATCTGCTCATTTTCTGGAGTTGGAGGTTGGTTCTCTATCAGTTCCTGCTCAGAGTCAGAATCAATGTGTGCTAAGGAGAGTTGATGATGGATAACAAGAGGAAGGAACTAGGATCATGGTTTTGGTGCCATGGATGCTTATCGTTTCTGGGTGCTTGCTATTTCTCTATTTAGTAGACATATCTGTGATGGTTATTATTGATTGTCAGTGAGATCTAGACTCATGCATGAGACAAGCATCTGGACCCACCTGTGAGGGACTCTCTAGGTTCTGTTAACTCCTAGGCAGGCCTGTTAGGGATTCCTTGATTGGATTAGCTGGAGTGAGAAGAGCTATATTCAGCATGTATTGGGTGGCACTTGCTCACAGTAGACCAGGTAGAAGCAGGTCCAAAAGAAACACTTCTCTCCTGCTTATTTTCCTATCTCTCTGACAAATTCATCTAGTCTGTTGCTGTCTCGTCCTCCGCCTTTGCTAAAGGATGTGTTTTTCTTTTCACTGTGTGTACTTGTATATGACTGTGTATGCATTAATGTGGGTATAGGTATTTCTAGGGATGAGTATGCACAGACATAGGTCAGTATCAAGTGTTTCATTGCTCTTAAGTCTTATTTTTCAAGAGAGGGTATGGCACTGAACTTTGGCTCGCTGATTCCGCTAGATTAGCTGGCCAGCAAACTAGAGGAATCCTCCTGTCTTCACCTCTATGGAGCTGGGATGGCTGGTGCTGGTTTTGGATTCACATCCTCAGTCTTACACAGCAAGAGCTTTATCTACAGAGCTAACTTCCCAGTCTGTGTTTATATCTTGAGTGGCATTTTCTTTATATCAAACCCAAAATGGCATATTAAGTAGGGTTAATTTGAATTTTGCTGGTTTTAAATCATATCCTTGCACAAATTTGTTTTTATTGGATATATAAATAGAATACATTTATACACAGCTTAAAAGTTATGTATTTTATAAAATTTTATATATTATATGCACATAGTATATCTTATATATTAATATTAATGCTGTGTTATCAGTTACTTAAATCAAAACTGTAAGTCCTTGCAAACTTTCACTTTATTTTAAAGGCATTTATATAACACTCACATTTAAAAACTACTGAATTTGAGGTCTAGTAATATAGCTCATGGGAAGAGTATTTGCCTAGCATGCATAAGGACCTGGGTTTTATTCCCAACACTACACACATGTACAAAAGACGCACCAGCTAGCAAACGCATTTCTACCTACACTTAGTCAATGGCAAGAAGTGCAATTTTAGTCACATCAAAATTTAACAAAGAATAAAGGTCAATTGTAAGCAGAACTTTTAGAGATAGAGATATGATTATTTAACTGCTTGGGTAATAAGCACTTATTGGGACTGTCTTGTATGCTATAACACTTCTCTGAGGTTGAAAATTGTCAAGTCAGAACTGAATGTGATGTTATAGTATGGTGGCCCCAAGAGGTTATCACAGTACCTCATGGACTGAAGGACATCTAGGAAGCTCAATTGCAAGGAAGTATTCAACAGGTGAATGTATTGTCAAGAACAATCCAAATACGTAGCATAGATCAGATATGTAGATAAATGATTCATGACCAGGAGAAGAAGAAAATGTGATAATCCTTCTCCATCCTCTGCATCTAAAATTCCATGGAGGAGGAAGCAGAAAACTGCTTCAGTTATTGAGAAATGGTCATATTTCAAAATGAGAGAGTAAACTAGAATGTACTAAAGTGTGATTTAAATAATAATTACTCAAGTGAAGGAGACTTTTAAATTACCAATAAATATGCAAATGCTAAGTTGATTCTAGATGTCGTACACACCGTGAGTTAAGACTTGAAGTTAATGAAGAATTCACTTGTCTTGATGCCAATTAAGTGGGATTAATCTAATTTTTTCACTTAGGAGTTAGGAAATTGGACATTTTTTCCAGTGGGGAGGTGAGCTTGGGTAGTTAATAGCTTCATCTGAGAAAAGCCATATATCTATTGTTCTCAGTTGGTCTTTAGGATATGTGGCATTTTTATTTAAATTACTTAAATCTACAAATTTTAATTCACTGTTGCTAAATAGATGTAGTCTCATTACGGAAGGGATTTGCTTTGTTAACTGGGCAAATGTCCCGCTAACTTTTTCTATTTGTAGAATTAAGCTCTTATTTGCATATTAAGATGTGTTGAGGCTTACAGCAATGAAATCCACTTAATTTTACTTAATCAACACATTCGCAAAGTTGTTAGACCATAAATCTTGGTCATTATTATTTTAATAGCAATTTTTAACACTTACACCTTCCTAAGAGTGTTGACTTAATATATGATATGACATCTTAAGAGAAGTACAGATAAAGCACTCTGGGATGCATTTCAGCATGGAAGTCAAAGCTAGAAAGCTAGCTCAGCATAAATATTTCCATGAGCTTGTTTGTTCTCTGTTGAATTATATTAGCTGTATAATCTATTAATACATTTTTATGGTAACTGAAAAGTGATCTTACCATAGGAGAAAAAGCTTCATAAAAGAGTTTCCTATTCCTTACATACATATAAACCTATACAGAGACATTTATATTTCATTAGATTTAATTATGTAAGCATGTATATTTACAATGATATATTTTATTTATATTAATGTATGCATAATTATATGGGAAAAGAGGATCTTATGTAAGATCTAATTTATATTTTTAATATCTTAATAGTTCTACTTCTTTTTGTAAGTGTTTGCTATTTTAAGAAAATCAGCATATATTAAGTATTTAAAGTCAAAAAACCCTGTATGATGGTGCATGCCTGTAATCGCAGGTTTTAGGCGATAAAGAAAGAATTAATAGGTGAAGACCCAAGTATAATGAGTTTGAAGTCAGCCTGGGTTGTATGAAACTGTCTCATGAATCCTTATACACACATACACACAGACACACAAACAAACACAAAGAAAACAGAAAGAATTCACAGGCAGAGTAAGAGTAAGCTAATCTAAGATTTTATTGAGGGGCACAAATGCTTCTAATACAATATTTTATTTGAATAACTGAATGCATCCTATTTTTGGAAACATAAAAATTAGAATTTGGATGTTCTTTTGACAAAATTGTTCTCATAAATGCTTTAAGAGAAATGTGGGGTTATCATCGGATCTTAAGATGCCTATATATCTTTGACCCAGATATTCAAATTCAATGGTTGCAGTCTGTAAATAAACTTGTATTAATAGGAAGATTCCTTTATGAGTATGTAGGAGATCTTTGTAATTGTCTGTTTGTGCTGATTTGAATGGAAATGGCCCACATAGACTCCTCAGGAGTGGCACTGTTAGGAGGTGTGGTCTTGTGGGAGTAGGTGTGGCTTTGTTGGAGAAGGTATGACCCTTTTGTTGAAGTGTGTCACTGTGAGTGGGTTTTAAGGTTTCATATCCTCAAGCCAGGCCTGGTGTCTCTCTCTCCTTGCTGCCTACTGATCCAGATGTAAAACTTCTGGCTCCTCTCCAGCACCATGTCTGCCTGTGGCTGCTATGTTTCCTGCCATGCTGACAATGAACTAAAATTCTGAATCTGTAAGCCAGGCCCAATTAAATTAGTTGTTTTCTTTATAAGAGCTGCTGTGGATAGGAACAGATGCAAAGACCCATAGCCAAATATTAGGCAGAACTCAAGGAATCCTACAAAGTGGGGAAGAAAGGATTGTAAGAGCCAGAGGGGTCAAGGACATTGCAAGAAAACCCACAGAATCAATTTACCTGGGCTCATAGGGCCTCACAGAGTTTGAACCAACAACCAGGGAGCCTGCATGAGACTGACCTAGACCCTCTTCATACATGTAACAGGTGTGTATCTTGATCTACTTGTGGGACTCCTAATAATAGGAACAGGAGCTGATTCAGACTCTTTTGCCAGATTTTGGGACCCTATTCATCATACTAGGTTGCTTTTTCCAGCCTTAGTATGAAGGGAAGTGCTTAATCTTACTGCAACTTGATATGCCATGTTTGGTTGCTATCCATGGCATACCTGCCCTTTTCTGATTAGAAATGGAGGAGGAGTGGATGTGGGGGAAAGAAGGAAGGGGGAGGGATTAAAAGGCAAGGAAGGAGGGGAAACTGTGGTCATGATGTAATTCATCGTCATCATCTTTTAAATAACATACCAAAACAAAACAAAAAGCACACATTCACACACAAAGAATCAAACAATATACCAATAGGATGGGTCAGCTTGTAAGAAACTTGAACAATGTTGTCTGGTTTTTAGAAAAAGAAAACAACAAAAAAAAACACTCAAAAAAATTTTCAGGAACACTTTTCCCTGTTACCCATAAAAGGGAAGAGAGAATCTCAATGCAAGGTATTCATTATGTCATTATTTATGTAAATAATAGTAATAATTTAAAATAAACAATAAACTAAAAAAATATTTGCTGTGGTCTTGGAGTCTTTTCACAGTAATAGAAAACCCAAGACACTTTCTGTAGCTTTACCTCCTTCTTGTATTCCAGATCCCTCTTGTCCCATGCACAACTATCAACAGAAGGTAAAGGTACCAGTGGTTCCTGCTCTGGGATTCCCTTCTCCTGAAGCAGACCTCAGTGGTTGCTGCAAAGACAATGGTGAGTGTGAGCAAGTGATTCCTCCTTCAGACCCTACTTCTTCACGTGGCAGATGGCTCTGTTAAGATGTCATCAGATGGTAGACTAACTCCACCTCTTCATGCAGATGTTCATGCAGATGCTCCCTATTTCACCTTCCACCATCACCAATGTGATACAGGCTGGCTGACCCTGGCTGGTGAAAATCTACTCAGAAGTTAAAGATGGAAGAGTAGGTGAATACTGTTGGCAGTATGGACACATCACTGGCTTCTCTACATAAAGATGATGAAGTCAACAATGAAGACCAATGAAGTTTAAGAAGAACCATCCATGTGTGCTTTTTGATATAGTGCAACAGGGACTGAGGCATTTGCATTTGCTCCTATGTAACATTTGGATGACTACAGAAGCTTCAAGAAAACCTCAGCTCAAGATCTTGAACCATGTTCCCAGTGATTACCATTTCTTTTGTTTGCTGGTTGTTTTTTTTTTGTTTGTTTGTTTTTGTTTTGTTTTGTTTTTTGTTGTTTGTTTCTTTTTATTTATTTTTAATTGATTTTTTTTATTGAGCTCTACATTTTTCTTTGCTTCCTTCCATGCCTCTCCCTTCCCCTTCAACCCTCTCCCAAAGTCCCCATGCTTCCAATTTACTCAGGAGATATTGTCTTATTCTACTACCCATGTAGATTACATCTATACTATTTCACTCATGCCTAAAAGAGGAAAGTGAGGAGGGGGTTCTAACTTGACTTGTCGGGATGGACAGAGGTCACCATTAGACTTCCTTTCTACTGATAATACAATAGCAGATATAGTAGTATGTGAGACTCTCTCACTTTTCAGTGAGTCTGATGCAAAAATCTTGTTAACAGAGTTAGCAACACAAAGAGAGTTTGAATGAGTAGACTCAACAATGGAGAATAGCAGGAAGTCAAAGGGACATGGTAGAGGGATTGAAGAGACACAGGCAGCACCTGGGAACTACACGCAAATGTCTGAAAGTCACAAATGCCACATGAGAGACAGAAAGAGCAGTTGTCTATGACCCACTCCCAAAGGCACTGTTTTGGTTACTTTTCTCAGTGCTTGTAGCAATTACCTCAAGACAAGCAACTCAAGGACAGAAGGATTTGAGAGTGGTGCGATTTGAGATCAGTGCAATTTGAGAGGATGCTTCCCATCCTAGTGGGGAAGGGAGGGCTGCATGACTATGAGAGGCCCAGTCACATCATACTTATAGCCAGAAAACAAACAGAAGTTTGGAAGTGAGGCTGAGTTGAGAAGCTTTAAGACCAACCCCAGAGACATACTTCCTCTAACTAGGCCCTCTCTTAAGACTCTAGCTAAAGACCAAGTTCTTAATTGTATGAACCTATGGGGGGGTGTCATTTAAACCACAACACTAATATTGAGAAGTGAACCTGTTTCAGCCTCGCTGATTGTGTCCTCATATCATGTTATCTTTCACAGCCTAAGCATGAACTTATACAATCAAGGAGCTGCCCCACCCCCACCTCCCTCAAAGACACACATCTCTTTGTAGCCTGAACTAAGAATGAAATCCCTATATTGAAAGATAATCTAAAATATCAATATTAACCTTATGTGTTTTCCTCAGTAGATAGGGCCTGCCTATTATTTTTATCTAAGAGAGTGAAAATATCATTAGAGGAGTATGTATTTGGGGAGAGCAAAGTTGCTTTTATTTTTGTTTAATGATTGATCTAGTTATATAAGCCTGGTTGCATCTTTTCAGAGAATTCTATGTGGATCACTTTTCATTCCTTTGGGAGGTAGTTGAAGGAACACAGGTAGAAGAAGATGAGCATATGTTCTACTTAATAAATAAGATGTAGATAGGACAGGATCCTGTCTTCAGCTGTTAAAAGACAAACACAGGGTCATGTTCACCTGATGTTGCCTAACTGCAACTATCATTTTCTTCAGTCTTTCTTCTTTCCCAGCCATACTTTCTACCAGCTCACACAATCATGAATGCCTTAATGAGGTCACACAGTAAGCTTGTTAGACATGTATATGTATGTGTTATACAATAGTTTCCTCAAGACCAAAGCATTACATCCTGCAAAGAAGTTCCTAAGTACAAAAAAGTAAACACTCAAAACAGCAACATGAAGTTCATAAAACTAACCACATTCACTAGGATCCTCCCTACCAGAGAGTAAACAGTAAAGACTTCTGAACATTACTTTCAGATTGGTCTAGCTGCCAAGAAGCAAAGACCAGCCAAGCAGTCCAGAAGAAACAGAAAGCAGTCAAGATGAATAGAAAAGGTTTAGACCTTCTGGCTCACCTGGAAGGGCCCTCCAGCCTATTAAGAGGCCTTCAGCCTATGGAGTAGGATGCAAGTTTACAGGTTTTATGAGCTGTCACCGATGCTATGATAGGCTTTGCTGCTGCAGCTGTCTTTGAGTCATTTCTGCTCCTGTGCATAAATCTCATTCATACTATTGTAAATAACCCCAATAAAACGCAAACTCACTAACTCACCAAGTTGGACGTTGATAGTATCTATAATTCAGTCTATTATGTGCTCCCTATCTCAAGTGAGTACATGTCTGTGTTGCACCACCCCAGGAAATCTGTCGCAGGGCAGTATGTCTGTATGTGGGATATTACATGATCCTTCCTTAATTGGACAAAATAAATTGAAAGAATGAATCATTCATTCTTTGTATTCGGCCTATATTCAAGCTACTCAGTTTAAAAAGTTAGGAGTATGGAGGAAGAAAGGAAAAAAAAATGATCACAAGGTTATAACAATGACAGCAACTTTCAGGCACTGTCCACGCAAGGATTGTTCTTTTCTCTTCACACTTTTTGTTAGAATATAGCTATCCTCATTGGACACGTCCATTGACAGCTCATAATGTCTGAAATATTTATTGGCTGGCCCGCACATACTGGCTGCTATTGTAGGATGCTGTCAGACCTGGATTGCTAAGAGAATCATTACTAAGTAAGAGAACAAAATCGAAATCTCCTTTGCTCAGGTTCATAGGAGTGTCTCTCCAAGACATACGACCATGTTGAACACTGTTTTCTGTCTGTCCTCTTTCTTTCGATGCGTATAAGTTGAGCCGTCCAATTACATTCATATGCTCCAAAATCAAGAATGTTCTTTAAAATTAGAAAAGCAGGCATGCCTGCAATATGGACTGCATTATCAATGGCTCAATGTGGCCTGATTTTAAGTTATTTAAAGGAATCCCTTTAAACCCATTTCATAAAAACACACAACCTACTTAAGGGTGAGTCTTAGCTTTACTGCTAGTAGAGGTTAGAAACGCAATATTAATGGTTCTGGATGAGTAGAGACATAACTCGTCAGTGAAGATCAGGTATTGCTGCTCCTCCAGAAGATCAAGTTCAGATCCCTGATCACAATCACCCATAACTCCAGCTACAGGAGACCCAATGGCCTCTTCTGGCTTCTTAAGGAACTGACAATCACATACACATACCTACCCAGAGACATACATATACATATCTGAAAATTTTTAAAGTAAAAAATAATAATATTGGGAAATTAATTCAAATTTCAGAGTGGAGTGGTGACAGAAGGGTGTTCACCCATTAATATCAGGTGTTAATTAAGTAAACTACAGAGTCATCCAAGAACATCCTCTCTGAGACGGAGGTGACAAGTCTGAAATTATGTGGGAACAGATGGAAGAAATATGCCGAAGAATACAAGTGAGATTGATACAGCTTTTCCATAAATTTGCTACTGTAATGCAGTACACCATTGAAGAGACCCGTTTCTCTGACCCATTTATTTCAGTTTGAACACGCACATCTCCATGCACAGGCACACATATTCTCTAAGTTTTCAAAGGAGAATCAAGCAACTCCATGTGAGCATGAAGAGGAATATGGGGCTTCAGTAGCAAACAGAAGTGGTGAAATAACCCTTATTGGTGAGAGATTCTGTGCAACTCGGTACCACCACTGAAACCTTTTTTGATTAAAGAGGGAAACAAACAGCAAAAAATAAACAGAAGACTACTTAGGGGTTGTGAAGAAAGTTCAGAAATAAAAAAGAGGCAGGGAGGCACTAAAGTCTCTGGTATTTTATTTGGCTTTGAAGGAAGATCTTCCAGACCATGAGGAAAATAGCATCATTGTTTTGTTGCTGATGGTGGAGTCTCAAGCTGTTTGAGCAGTGACATCACAACCAGGTCATGGTCCCTGACTCACCCGAGGCAGCCTTGGGAACAGAGACAAGGCTGAGGGACAAGAAAGGACACTAGAGTTGAGGAAGTATTCTTTTAATAGAGAATGTTCACTGGCAGAGTGTGTGTGTGTGCCTGTGGCCTAGTAGCTCACTTCCTAAAAGCAGGACATCTTAGTTTGAGAGCGTGAATGAGCTTTGTTTGTCACCCACACTCCTACCACCACCATTCAACTGCCATCTCCTGTCTACAGGGCAAAGGCCAGTCTAAGGTCAATGAGAGGAAATGAGTTTATAACTGAAGTGCACAAAGTGGCTATGCTTTTCCTGCACCTGCTGCAAAACTTGCCATCCCCGAGGGGGACTTTTCCCATGACAATCATGCTGGGGTCAAAGACTGTGTTCACAGGGGATATGATGAGCAGTTGCCATAGGAGACATTTTGTAATCAGAGGCAGGGAGCTTGGCAAATTATTTAGCATCTTCCTCGGCTGAATTCTCAATGATAAATTTAGTGATTTTTGTTCCAGAGTTGTTTTAGTCAAAGCCTAGTGCTGAGCAGCCCTGACAAAGCATCTATCCTTAATAGGACAATTAAAAGAGAAGGCAATAGTGAAAACAGAAAAAGGAAGCTTGCTCAATGTGGCCACATAAGGGATATGAACAAAGAAGTCCAATGACCTCCCGCCCCTACATCTAGTTTATCTTCAGGGTCTTGATGTTAAATTTACATTCACAGAGCAAGAGGCATTCATCCTGAGCAGTCCTGGTCAAGAAGTGGTTCTGGTTGTCATCACTATCTTTGTTCCAGTTTCCCCTGTATGATCTAACAAATTGTCAAAACTGTGTGAACACTTTCTGGGAGACAAGCTCCCCTCTGGTTTGCATCATGTTTCTCAATGAGACTACTGAGGAAATTCCAATTCCATGGGTATAATAGCCAAAGGGAGGGACACAAGTGTCGCCTTAGAGTACCTTCCTTCCTGCCCAGAAAGGTTATGGAGAAGTCTTCTACTCTTTACTGTTCCTCAAACACGACTAAGGAGTTTGATTACGGTCAAACTCAAGAGGCTGTAATTGAGTAGTATTACAGGCTCCAAGTCTCAAGCAAAGAACAAAATTTCATTTACATCAGGTGGAGAGCAATGATCTCTTCCAGAAAGAGGAATTTTATAAATCACTGTCCATTTGGCCACACAGTAGTGTTGTTGCCCTAACTCAATACATGAAAATTTATCTATGGCTATGAAAATCTGAAGTGATTTTATAACCTGTAAGCATGTGTGGTATAACCATATTGTGGTTAGAGAGTGGAACTAAGAATGTTTTAAAGAACATGTTTTCTTTGTTTTGCTTTGTATTCTTTTCTTGCATAGGGAAACCTAAGCATCCATACTAGATCAGACAATTTTTTTAGCCTGTGCCATCTTAAAGTTTCCATACATTTCCTTCCCATTATTTAAAAGCACTTCTTTCTTCATCCTTACAAAAAAAAAAAAAAAAACCCTGTTTGAACTTCAAAGAACCTCATGATTCAATATACAGGGATTTGGCTAACCGATCCACCTTGTGTCATCATTGTCTTTCATGAATTTATAAACTTTGATCATTTATTTCACCTCAGCATTCATCTTCTAAACAAAAAAAAAGATGTAATTTTTTACCCAGGTCTTGCATGGATGGCTTTCCATACACTTGATCATGACATTTGCTCCCTCATCCCATTCATTCATTCATCTATATGATTAAAAAGTACAAATAATACAAAGGGTGTTCTATGTACAGACTTAATGTTCTGTGTCATAGGGTAAGAATGTATTTGTGTGTTTATATGTATGTGTTATCTGTGTAGGTTTATATATATTCAGATGCACATTCAGGTATGTATTCATGTGCACATCTACACACACAAATGTGTAGACCAGAGGTTAATCTTGGGCATCATTCCTTACTAGCTGTTTACCTTATTTATTGAGACTGCTTGGAGCATATGGAGCAAACGAGGTCAGGTAGCCAGTGGCTCCAGGAATCCCTCTCCACCTCCCTAACACTAGGATTAAAGTGTATGCCGTCACATCTGACATTTCAAACTGAGTACTTATTTGATCTTCTGCCTTTCTCTTATGTTCAATTCTTTATCAAGCTCAAAGAACAAGCTCAGAGGTTTTCTAGATAACCAGGAAAAACCCATTTAAAAAACATTAGATTACCACTGTTTGTGTTCTAACACAGGAGCCACAAATACCAAAAGAGGAAAGTTAATACAATCAAGGAATTAGCCATATAACTAATCAGTCTTGAGTATGTGTAAAGTTTGTTATTAGGTGTAAGCAGATTATTTCAAAAGCAATGCCTCTAGTTGCTCTTTAAGAGTTCTATTAAATTACTGATCTACTTGTAGATATAATATCAAAGCTGTCTAATACATTAATGAAAAAATGATGGAAGTAATCATAATTTTTCTTTAGGAATTCTTTATCTTATTGAAGATAGAGGAGATAAATCTTTGGAATCACAATTTGAAATAGAATCTCAAACTACATCACCTACTCATCAGAAGGAAGCTTATAGTTTAATACCTATTTTTACTTTGTAAGTTTGAAAATTTCTTCTTTAACCTGACAGACACCCATAGTTTTTTCATCTCTGGTATTTTGACTTTTTCTATTCCTGCAATGCTAAAAGCAGAGACTTGAAGATTCTCATCAAAATGTGACATTAAGCTTACTTCTAAATCTTGCTCAGAGCATATGCCATGCACATAATTGAATATCAGATTAAGAAGATAAGAAAAATAAACATAAGGTTTAGTATTATTAAATGTGCTGGTAATTATTTCATAGTAAAATCATACAATGGAATAGCTGTGGGATAGGTTCATTTACCTTATGCAAATTTAAAATTTTAAGGATAAAAACAGAGAGAAGATACAATTTACATTGGTTAGTTTTACTTGTCAACTTGACACACTCTAGATTTACCCAGGAAGAGAGTCGCTGTAAGGAACTCTCAAGATCAGATTAGCCTGTGGGAGGGTGTCTTGTTTACCATAACTGATGTAGGAAGGGCTACCCACTCACTACACTATCCTTTGGGCTTGGATTCCTGAGCTGGATAAAAAATAAATAAATAAAAGAGAGAGAGCTGAACAATAAACTAGAATGTGTTTATTTTTCTTTGTGCTTAGCTATGGATGTGATATGATGAACTGTTTAAGATCGGGACGCCTCTGCCTTCCTGTTATGATAGAGTTCTGGAACTGTGAGCGAAAACAAACTCTGTTTCCTGTAAGTGCATCTTTTGCTTGTTTGCTTGTGGGGATGATGGCTCTGGGTATTTTGTTACAGCATCAGAAAGGAAACTAGAACACATTTATACAAACTAGATTTCTGACCAATTGTCTTAACTCATTCATCGTGTTACCGTTTCCACCACCCAAAGTTGCCAACGCTTAGCCACACCAGGCGCTGGCACTTCTGGGTTCCATGACTGCCCATGCGCTATCAAGTATTCAGGCAACTTACATAGCCACCCAGGGTCCTCACACCCTATGTGATCTACATGCAGCATGGTCACAGTGATCTATGCATGCCGTGCTATTTAAGCCCCTGTGTGCATGCAATAGATGGTCTTTAAAAGCTGGACATGCCAGTTCCAAGCTTTTCTTCCATCGCATTTCAGTCAGGCCTGAGTTCCTCACTCTCTTACCTTCCCCACTCTGTTAATAAACTCTTAAAGTAGGTTCCCTTGTGTGTCTTGTGATCCGTCCTCGTGCCCAGTAATTTCACATTCATCCAGCCAGTTTCCGTCCCCTGTGAGGTATTTTTCATCCATATGCAGTATTTTATCCACTTTAGTTTAGATGTGCCACATAGTGAGATAATTTCACTCTAATTATCATGTTCAATTTCTAAATATATGTTTTGTCGTATATAGCATTATCCTCCAAATACCAGAATTTGTTTTACCAGTTACCAGGTCCGTGAGGGAATATAATCTGGCCAAGTTTTCAAGGACAAAAATGTCACGTCACAGTGGTTAGCCGACTGGCCATAAATCTGTTTCCATCAGCTGCTTTTCTATACAGCTAGCACACACCGTACTGTCTTGAGGGCTGGTTTGAAACTATAACCCTGCACAGAAAGGGCGCAGCTACAATTCTAGACAAGGCCTGAATCTGTGAACTGGGGCTTCACGTGAGTAAATTTGCTTCACAAACTATGGGAACTTCCTGTATGCGCTGCTCTTACTATTTCTGCTGACTCCATCTACCAAATGCTACTGTTGGCATGATTTGTCTACAGAACACATTGTTTTTTTTAAAAGAAATGGCAGATTTCTGTTCTTACTTGCTTAACCCTTGACAGATACTACAAAACAATGACATTTGTATCTATTTTTTACACCAGATTTTCAATGTAAGTGTCTATAATATTTTGTTAGTTGTACGTGCCTGGGACAGTTTTCACCAGTCACTGGTTTCATAGAAAGACTTAAATTGGGGCCTGGAAAGATTGATTGTTGATTAAGAGAACTTGCTTTTCTTGTAGGGAACCTGGATTGGGTTCCTAGCACCTATGCTGGATGGTTCACAACTGTTGATGCTGTTGTGGGATTTCTATCCCTTTAGCTAATGGCTTTGGGGTATTAGGAACCCTTGTGCATGGTCTTGTCTGTGGTCTTGACAATTTGTGAGCAGAGGGAGAGGGTCTTGTTCTCACAAACTCTTGGGTGGTTGGAGTGGTGCAGGCTGCTTGCTGTTGGTGCTTTTCAACCCTGGACAGAACAAAGGTAGCTGGATCAGTAGTAGTATCTTATTTGTTCTGTATCAGTGAGTGTTTACTCCTATTTTATATGTAAATAAATTTTTGAGAACCTTTATCAGACTCTAATGGATAAACACTGCAGAGTAAAACACTCTCTTCTGGCCTTAGTAAGCACCTTCACTGCATTCACATCTAAAACCAAACTTAACAGCCAAATATTCACCAATAAAAACCGTCCAAACAAAACCTAAACATTTTTTGAATTCATATTTTCCTCTCACCCCAACCTTTGATGTATATAGCGCATTGTCTTTCAGGAATGTCTTCTTTAACTGATGAGATGTTTGGCTACTAATAGCTCATGCTAACATTACTATGTGGTACCAACTATTGGTGTCACATTGTTGTTATTGCCATGTATGCTCTGTATTCCTGGAAATTACTATTGATGTTACTATCATGGTATTAATCTTCCAATGACATTTGTCATTATTATTCAGTTATTTTTAATATTACTTGAGTGCTGCTCTTACAGTTTCATCCTTTGGTGAATCATGATCAGAATTACAAGTTCAAAAACATTTGGATAGAGACTCAGTAGCCAAATGGTGAGTCAAATGTCCAACTTTGAAACAGTCAATTGTGGCTTATAAACAGGTGAGTTAAGACAATGCTAGATGCTTTGGGGTAATGTCAGCAGAACAGAGATACATTGTCAAGAGGCAATGTCGATAGACACACACAGTAAGGGAAATGGGGAAGACAGGGAGATGGATAAATAGACAATATCTGAAAAGATAATACATATAAATTGTAATTAACAAGTAGAAAATAGACACCTACCTTAAATAAAAATAGTAAATAGTATGAGATAAAATTACCCTATGTTGAAAATAAGTGACTGTTTATTCCTAAATAAGATGTTTATATCATCTTTTTCAAGGCTCAGGAAACACTGTGAAAGAAGTGTAGAAACATCGTCAGAGCTCATAAGGGATGGGTATTGGGGACTGGTGCCTTCTTGACATGGCACAACCATAGTATTCTTGTACTCTAGCAAATGTGATCATCTCTATAAAATCTACACTTAATTTTGGCATGAAAGCAGAGGGAGACCCATGGGTCCCTTCTCCTTGATGAGGATCCTTAGTTACTGGAAGGAAAGGGAGCTATGTACCTCAGTGGTGTTGTAGTCACTGGTAAATTTCTCATGCTCCTGTACATAAATCTTCACACACAATCCTGTAAGCAACCCTAATTGAATGTATTGGTTGCTTCATCAAATGACAATTAAAAATAATAATTGAGAAAATTCCTATAGCAAAGTGAGTCAAGAAGAGATAAGTTGGAGTTATGAATCAATATGACAGAAAGAAGAGACCCTTCCTCTATCTGTGTACTAAATAGCAATGGGATTAAAATAAAAAGAGCCTTCTGAAATATTTCACAAGTTTTAGATAGAAAAAGAAATGACTTTCGATTTCAAGATCATTTTCTTCAAGAAGCTCAGTTATCCAAATATCAAGATAAATGAAAACTTTGGCTCCAAGATAGAATGTATTAAATGCCACTATCAAATCCAGGCTAGTGGTTCAAAGGCAAAAAGCATGTCTGCCAGTGTCACTCACATGGGCATCTGAGCCCTGTTGTTCATATTTTCAGCTTCCTGTCTTTGAACTTTCACATTGGCCTAAGCTTTGAGTATTTGGACAGACACTCACAGTAGCAAGTGACAGAAATACAGAGATTCTCCGCAAAAGCAGTGATTATAGTGAGTACGTGCTTCACTTAACCATGCAAAATTCCTTTTGTGTTTTTGCTTTAAATTTAAAATTTAAATTAATCAACTTTAAAATTTTAATTGTTAAATACATTGAATAGACTATATTTATATCACAGGATTTTGTTGGATAATCTTTCATTGGACAAAGGATTAGAGTTTTAGGAAACTAACCGTGTATTCTTTTCTGGGGGGAAAAAGCAAGCATCAGTCTCTCTGGCAGATGACAGTAAAGCACTCATAAGAACAGTGACTGAAAATGCCTTCAACAGTTCTCATTTCAAGGAATATTAAGAATCAAGCAAGCAATGGGGGGTGGAGTCTGTTCACATATACATGTGTGCACACATGTCAATTGTGTGGCGAAACAACAAGCAAAAGAGCTAGTCAAGGAAGCTGTCTGTCACCACCTCTTAAGAACCACACACACACACATTCATGTGCTCACCTATGTAACTGGTACTTATGCAAACGAAACAATGCCTGTACCATTGATCCTTGAGATGGCTGAGCTTAGGAGTTTTGGTGCTTATTGTTTTGGTGCCTCTAACTCTTTCTGTCACAGTCTATACCCGATCTAGCATCACCTTCCAACAGCATAGCAACCAACACATTAGGCTCAGTTAGCACTTGAACTTTGGCTGAGAAGAAAGGAGCTGACTGGTTAATATGAAATACACACCAGATTTCAAAGACCCACCATAACATACCTCACCAACAATTGATTTTATCAGCAGGCCGAATGATATTATAATATTTATACATAAGGTTAAGTAAAATATTGAGATAAAGATGTTTTCTGGGTTTTGTTTGCTTGAGGCCTTTGCTATGTTTAATCCATTTTCCTTTTTAAATTAATTTTTTGATAATTTTATACAGGTATACAATGAAACATGACCATATCTATCCCAATATCTCGGATCCACATACCTGAGTCTTCCCAATATAGCCTCCTTCCACGTTAAAAAAAATTAACTCAGAAAGTCTGATTAGTGCTGCCTATTTGAGCATAGGCATAGGACAATCCACTGGAGCATGGGCATTGCGAAAGATACCAGTGGAACTCAGAAAACCATTGGTACATACCTTAAGAGTTTATGCTCCACTAGAGTGGAAAACTTAAAAGAAACATAAAAATTTCACTTCACTATCTCTGTTGCAAAGTGCTTGAGGCTGAATAAATTGTTAATAAAACATATTTATTTAGCATATGGTTCCAGAAGTCTTAGAACATAGCACTGGTACCTGTTCTATTCATGTTGAAGGTCTCAGTGTGTGCTACTTCATGCATGGTGAAAAGGCAGAAAGGCAAGCAGGGCAAGCAGAGGGGCTTATACAAGTGAAGGGAACTAGTCTAGAAAGCAACCTCTAACTACTAAGAACCCACCATTGGAATGAGTATCTGCATCCCTATTAGGCAAGGCAGTGGTTACGTTCATATCCCACAATACCTCTTAAAGGGCCCATCAACTCTTACCATCTTTGCCCTGGGAATGACGTCCTAATGTGAGTTTTGATGGGCACAAACCACAGTACACAATCGCCAGAAATACCAAAATTCCATAGATAGCTCTTGTAGTCATTATTTTAAAATTATTTTCCTATTTTTATTTTTTGCTGATTTTATACACTTACAATAAATTGCGGTGGTTTTCATGTTATATCTCTAGTTGGTGGGGATTATAAGAGAAGTTGAACATTTTTTTTTCTAGAAGATCCTTTTGTGATCTTCTTTCTACTTGAACTTGTCTTTGAACCTCAGCATCCATTTGTTTCTCTTTTATGTACTATAGCTTTTTACCTTGGACCTTGAACCTGTCATCCTCCATATACCCACACACCCCTCTGAGCTGATTCTGACAATCACCATAGAAGCTCAGAGCTAATGATGGATGTCTGGTTTATAAATTAGGACTGACACATCAGATCACACATTTGTTCTTCATTCAGAGTCAGGCAAAAAGAAGACATCCAGCACGTTTCCCCAGACTACAGATTCCCACCAGGAACTGAATGGTAGTGAGCTCACTGAATAGTTAAATAGATAACAAATATCTCCCTCTGCCTATTGTGAAGAATGACTTCTTAGAGCTTTTCACTGCTCATGGAAAAATTCCAAATATTTTAGTTTAGTCATCAAATCCCTCACAATTGGGTCTCTGTTAAGCATCCTTATCGCCAGCTGACACCCTATGAACCCTGGACCTTGCTCAGTCATCCCCAGGGTTGACTGAGCAGGGTTGTTTAACCTGCTTTTCTTGTTCTCTCTTCAATTTACCCAAATCCTGGCTAATCCTTAAAGATGATGCCCAGTCTCTTTTCTTTCATCTGGCATTCCTCACAGCTCTGGGTTGCATAGATTCCAATTAACCTCTCTGATTGGACAGTAACAAGAGCAGTACAGAGACCTGACATCTAGTAGAAAGAGTATCATGAAGAGTCTTCTAGAAGAATATGTCCATCTCTTTCACATTCCAATCCAGCAAATCCCAGTAGAGATGTAGCATGGGCCTCTTCTGTGGTTTGACTGTGAAGTGTACCCCGTAAGCTCTTGCATTTGAAAACTGGTCCTATAGATCTGCCCTGTGCCCCTTTCCATATTGTGCATTCTTACTTTCTCCCACTAAATGCTAAAGCCCACAGAGTTTCCGCCATTTTTTCTGTTTTCATACCTCATAGCTTCTAGTGGAATCTTCCATATCTGATAAGTCCAAGAACAGAGCAGAATCAAGAAAATAACACACATCGTTGACTCTAATCTTCGTCATTTTATCAGCACAGGAATTCAGATTTGTAAATTCTTTGCCAAGCCTGAGGTAACTAACTCATAAAGATCACAGCAAAAGGTTATGTCAAGAACTCAGTTTTCCTCATTCCAGAAAAGAGGCTGCTTTTATTAAGTACATTCCATCAACAATGTTTATACTTACGCGGTTTATGGAAAAAAAAATATCAGTAGCTGATGGGCACACTTGCTTTGTGATGCTTCCAAACTAATACAATAAATTGTAATATTGCAATATGTAATGTTAACAATATAAGGTCACACCATGTAATACAAAGTACGGTCTTAATCCTCCCAGGGAGAGACGTGAAATAGGCAGTGCGGCTACCTTTCGTCAGAATGCAGTACCACATGTGAATGGGTTTTCTTTCTCTCAAGGATCTCTGGACTGAAGATAACATTCAGTCATGTGACTTTGCAGAATGTCATGGAGGTATAAGATCCACATAGAGTAGTGACTACACAGAAACGACCCACAACAGACAGACTACCCCAGAAAAGAACCAGCTGGACTCAGGGAATAACCTGAGGAAAGTACAGATATGAAGAGCTATCTAAATATGGATGGGAGCAGGCAGTCGGGTCAAATGGCAGGCTATACTCATATAAGCTTGTTATCTGAGCTCCTCCCTGATTGTAAGAAGCAGGTTTACAAACAGAACTTAAGATGGACCTGTGCATTCTGTGTTCATGGTTCTTTCATATTTTATGTACAAATGTTTGCAGGGATCCTAAGTACTATGGGAATATTTCTCCTGATTACTGTATTGACATGCGTCAAGGGGTCAGCCCCATTTAACTAGCGCTACTCCAAAAAGTGCAGCATCCATCTATTTGCCAGCATTGGGCAAAGCTAGAATTATTTAGATTCATATAAGTGAGATTTTGTGTTTGTTTAAAGAACTGGGTTCATCAAAATCAAAATTGTCGGAGCCAGCCATGATAAGCTAAATATGAACAGATCACCCAAAGGAAGTTCTTTACTTCCAACCATTATCACCTACCAGAGAAGGACTCAGCCATCAATAAATTTAATAAGAGGCCTGAGTTTTAGTAGTTTACCTGGTTGCAGGAAGAACCACAAGCTGAGGTTACCTGAGCACCATCCAAAGAGAATGCCTAACATTCCAACCGCTGTAGATAGGACCACCTACAGCACACACTCACCAGGACACCCGTAGACAAATGTCAGCCAATCAGGGGTCCTAAACCTCAGAAACTCCTCACTCCCACCTTTACTACTATAAAAACCTATTCTAACTGAGCTCGGGGCTCTCCGGTTATTCCAATATGTTGAACATGTGGGAAGACCGAGTTTACAAACTTGCATAAAATAAAGGCTCTTTGCTTTTACATACGGGACTTGGCCTTCTTGTCGGCTTTGAGGGGACTTCATGGATTTGGGCATAACAAAAATCATTGTAGTATTTATGCCATGGCTGATTGGCCACACCCTGGAATGCCAAGGTAGGAGCAAAGAGTTTACGAATGAATAGACATCAATGGACTCTGCATCTCCACAGAACTCCCTATGAATTGCTTGATTTTAGGAAAAATAATGTCCACCTCATACCTTAAATCATAAGATGTCTTCTGTGGCACAAGGTAGGCTTATCATTTATCATTGCAAATGATAATGTATCAAGTTTAAGATATATGCCAAAACATTCTAGATGCTCAAATAGTTACTCAAATGCCTTTAAACATTTCACTTTGCCTTTTCTGATCCCATCTTTTTGCACATAATGTTGACATCCCTTTTAATTGCCTCCAAATTCATTTTTTTCTGTGTATGTTAAATGCAGCTAAGTCTATTTTTCCTCTCAATATTTGAAAGTGTATATTAATGTACTACTGTCTTATCTCCCCCCCTTTTTTTTTACAGAAAAATCAAAGGAAATAAAAATGTAGTAATGTAGAAACTGTCTTTGCTTAAAAGTCACTTTGTGAAACGCCTTAATTAGGACGCATACAGCTACATTACCTAGCTTATTATGTCTCTTGAGTTTATGACAACTGGAAAAATCATTTATAGCAACATGAAAATCAGTTTTGAGCTTTTTTGGATGAACCTGACAGATTGGAAAGCTGCTCTGAAAACTATAGTAGGAACTTCTAAGAGACAGGGACTAGAAACATTCTCATCACTGGCAGTTTGTCTTGCAGAGGCAATTAGGGTTCATCAGCTATTGAGTTACTAACGTAACGATTTATTAATTTCTGACTCTTCCAAAATTATATTATTTGTCTTTCTTTCCATCCACTCATCTTTACCAGAAAATACTTCTTCCACAGAACCCTGCTATGAAAAGTGCACACCTATGTATTGGTTTGACTCTAATCAAGGTTGTGACATTGAAATCTCACATTTTAAATAAGGGGAGAATTCTTATTATTTTTTTAAAAAAGAATCAGAATAAAAGCATAACTCTATAACTCTGATCATCTTTTTTAAGTTGTGGAAAACATATGCTCTTTTTCTCAGATGGACAGCATTTAAAAGAAGAAAGGCCCATGCACAGCTGCTGTGGAGTCTTTTATTCCTGAATACAATGCATCTATCTTGGACAAGCAGCAGGCTTGCACTGTAAAGTCTTACATATGACTGACAAAAGAAGACTTAGCCCATGGAGGGGAGACAGGTGAAGGATACTGCAATAGGCAGCATGGCGTGCTTGAAAGTAAATCCTTGGTTTTTCAACGTTGGTGTGTAGGTTATACAGTGTTGTACATGTAAAATATTCCATAAAAATGGGATCTCTATATAAAACTGGAACAGAGAATTCTGAGAAGGGTTTAGCTACACTCAAAAATAGGAGGGCAGTATTTAGATCAAAAGTCAAAAGAATTGCTCATAATTCATAATGACCACATTCAACAGTCAAGAGTAGGTTTTAAGTCCTTTGCACCATGTCCAGATCTGTCAAGGAACCAGAATTGAACTACATTCTGCAAGATAGGTAGTATCAGGGAGCTTCAGATTCACTAATGTAGAAGCTGACATATACTGCCCAGTTTCTTGAGGTTATGGGTAAGAGAGGAAGTATTCATGTTCATGCTGCCACAACAGCTGTGAGTTCATGTATGAAGTAGTCCTGATGTGTCCAGACAACAGTTGTCTGGTAGTCATCCACTGCCGCTGTCTCTTATTTTCCTTCCTTTACCTTTTCTATAAGGGTCCCGGAGCTTTGCAACAAAGGGATATAGCTCAAATTTTCTCTTATTCTCTGGACCTTGGTTTGTGGTCGATCTCTATTAGTCATCATCTACTGTGAACAGAAGAATCTTAGATGAAGGTTGAGAGATGATACATTGTTCTGTAGGTATAATGATAAGTCATTAGTAATTTGGTTATTACTGCGCCCATTTAGTAGAATAGCAGGAAATTCTCCCCTAGGCCTATAACACTTGTAGTCATAGATTCTTGGCCTGATAATGCAAATCCAAGCAAGACTAAATATGAGCAATGAAATGGGATTTGAAGATGCAATCCTATTGAATACCATGAGTAAAGATATTTGGTAATTGCTAGCAGCTAGGAAAGAGAGAGTTTTCTTTAAGAATACAGCCCTTGATAAATTGGCTGTGTGTCAGTGGAAGATAATATACACAAGAATATTTGAGCTACACATATCCCTCTTACTGGATCTAAAAAGAATTAAAATAAAAAAGAACACAAAGGAGGTTGGGCTTAGAAGCAGGGTGGCTCTGGGAACAGTCAGAGAACAGACAGACAAATATGATCAAAACTTGTTGCAAGAAACTCTCAAAGAACTGGTAAATGGTATAGGAGGTCCTTCTGTCTATGTGTTGCTTTCATTGGTTAATAAAGGAACTGCTTTAGGCCTATAGCAGAGCTATAGGGGAACAGAGCTAGGCAGGGAAAAACTAAATGGAATGCTGGAAAGAAGAGGTGGAGAAAGATGCCATAGAACCACAGGAGACAGATGGTGGTAATTTTACCTGATAAGCCACTACTATGTGGCAATATACAGATTAATAGAAATGGGTTAACTTAAGATATAAGAGTTAGCCAATAAGAAGCTAGATCTAATGAGCCAAGCAGTGTTTTAATGAATATGGTTTCTGTGTGATTATTTTGGTTCTGGGCAGCTGGGACAAATAAGTGGCCTTCCTGGTGCAAATTGGCATGCCAACATGGTGGACTAAATCAATGTAAAACCTGAGAAAGCTTAAAAAGAAATACTATATACAAAAAAAAAACAACTCAAAGTTTAGCCACATTTATTTTTCAGCTGGCAGCATGCCACAGCTCCATTAAGAGAGATTTTCCTGATTCAGCCATAGCAGGAAAAAAGCCATGGCCATTTTAAAATGCTGGCTTTCTGGGCCAGGCTACCAGTGTGACCTCTGACTCTTTCAGGCAGGAGGTCAGCTACAGAGCAGTTGAGTTGGGTTTGTGAGCAGAATACTGCAGCTTGCTTGATGGCAATGTGGACTCGCTTTGTGCCTGGGAGTGCGGCAGTGTGCACGGCTAAGAGGCACTAGTGGCTCAGAGGCACAAGAGGCTCTGCCATTGCTGGGCAGAGCGGGGCAGGCAGGCACTACCGTATTTGACCTAGCAATGACACAGCTTAAGATTTAAAGAAGTGCTTAGCATTTTAAAAAGCACTCCTGGAGAGTAAACAATTATAGATTCACAATAGGATGGATTCAGACATAAAAAAATCTCTAAATGGGTCATAATATTGGATACATGTACATGGGCTTGGGAGAGAAAAGAAAAAGAGTATAGAGAGTTGAAAAAGAAGTAAGTCATTTAAAAAAAGTCTTTAAAGGAACAGAGTACAGATAGTCTTAGATTAAAAGAAGTAAAAAAATAAGCCACATAAAAATGGAAAATTCACAGAGAATCTATATTATGTGTATTATTGTGTTATCTTTGAATTTTTGACTGTAAATGAGCTAAGTACAGAGAGATTTCATTGTATGGGCTGCTAACCTAAACCAGCATGTATATTATAAATGTATCATGACTTCCAAATTTGGGTCTAAGGATATGTTGCTTTGGAAAAGAGATTCTTCTTTTGTTTTCACAGAAGATGAGAACCTGTGGACTGCTTCTAGACCAATATGGTTTGATAGACCACAGCCCCCTCAAAGGTTGCTGTGAACACCCTCATAAAATTACTTTGCCCAACTGGCAACTGAAATGAACCTAGCACACAGGATACACCATGAAAGACCCGATTAACAGCTCCCCAAAACAGCAGGAAACAGTATGGACAAATCTATGCCCATATTCCAAATATTGTCTATAAATGTTTGTTTACATTTAAATGGAGATATGATATAGATATAAATAATTTTCATTGGAATGGATCTTGGTTTATAGATACAAATTTGAGGTCAATTTTGTTATAAGTGTATGTATTTTTGATCTTGATTAAGGTATTGTGTTTGTATAGGTCATTTAAAAATGTAATATATAATTAAAAATATAGGTTAATAGATAGTCATCTATAATAGTCAAGCTTATAGTCATGTTAGTTAAATTTTCTAGATGTATAGGGATATGTTTCAGTTAGATAGGTATTCTGCAAATCTTTCAGAGACCTTCAAAATATGGCATTTAAAATGTTTAAGAACATAGGACTTTTAATGACAGTGAGACACATCTGCTCCTGGCAGCACCAATCTACTTCAAGAGGAAGATGGGCATCAAAGAGGCTCCTTATGGAGTTTGTTAGCCATTTGGGCAAGAAACTGCTCTTGCCTAAACTGCTTCATGGTATGCTGTAAAAACTGGACATGCAGAACCCACAGAGAAATGACTGTTGAACTTGCCTAAAGGCAAGATGATCCTTCCAGGTTCCTGCTTCATAAAAGAGTCTGCTAGACATTCTGCAGGCCACAGAAAAAAGTGACTGACAAACTGCCAATATAGGTGAAACTGTCTTTAAAATTTCCTGCTTCATGAAAAAGTCTGCTGGGTACTATGGGCCTGTAGGCTGAAGATGAATGCCCCAACAGTGCAGAAGAACTTTGGGTGACTGTCCAGGAAGCAAGATGTCTCTGTCAATTCTAGAGTTTTAAAAGTTGCTTACAATGCACTTCCTGTTTACTTAGGTAATATTATATCCTACTGGAGTCTTTGATGGAGTTAAAAGTTTATAGTTATAGTTTTCCTTAGTTCTGATAAAAATAAAGTCAATAAAAATATCGTAACTGTAATTCTTGCTTGATACCTGTTTTGTTATATGTAGTTTTGCTATGTTAAAGTTAAAGCCTTCCTTTTTGTTTAAACAGAAAAGGCAAAATGGTGTAGGAGGTCCTTCTGTCTTTGTGTTGCTTTCATTAATGAATAAAGAAACTGCCTTGCCTGTTGATAGGGCAAAACTTAGGTAGGCAGGGAAGACAGAATTGAAATCTGCAAGGAAGAAAGCAGAGTCAGAGACACCATGGAACCACCAGAGTCAGACATGCCGAATCTTTGCCAGTAAGCCACGGCCATGTAGTGAAGCACTGATTACTAGAAATGGGTTAAATTAAGATGTAAGAGTTAGCCAATAAGATGCTAGAGCTAATGGGCCAAGCAGTGACTTAATGAACACAGTTTCTGTGCAGTTATTTCGGTTCTGAGTGAATGGGAATGAACAAGTGGCCTCCCTGCAACAAGTAAAAACTAAAATAATTATAAATTAAGAATATAGCATGAAGAAGCTAAGCAATAGTGGAGAGGGTACCTGAACTGATCTTCCCCTGTAATCAGATTAATATCTACCTTAATTGTCATCACAGAACCTTGATCCAGTAACTGATGGAAGCAGATGCAGAGATCTACAGCTTAGTACTGGGCTGAACTCCTGGAGTCCAGTCATAGAGAGGGAGGACCGATATTATGAGCAAAAGGACCAAGACTATGATGGGGAAACCCACAGAAATGGCTGACCTGAGCAAGTGGGAGTCACTGACTCTGGACTGATAGTTAGCTGGGGTACCAGCATAAAACCAAACTTGGCCTTCTGAATGTAGGTGACAAATATGTGGCTTTGGCAGTTTATGGGGCCACTAGCAGGGGAACCAGTATATATCTCTAGCATGAACTGGCTCTTTGGAGCCCATTCCTTGTGGAGGGATACCTTGCTTAGCTTAGATACAGGGCCTGGGAGCTGGGTGTGGGGAGCTGGGGTGTGGGGGCAGAAGGCTTGGTCCTGCCTCAAGTGATGTGACAGACTTTTCTGATTCCCTATGGGAAGCCTCACCACCTCGCCCTCTCTGAAGAGTGGATGGGAGTTGGGGTGGGGAGAAGATGGGGGCAGCAGGAGGATAGGAGGGAGGAGGGAGAGGGAACTGGGGTTGGTATGTAAAATAAGATCACTTAAAAATATATTAAAAAAAGAATAGAGCATGATGTAAGCCTTGAGCTATATCAGAAGTACACCAGGGTCATATTTCCAGATGGTGGAAAACATTACAACCACCTGAGGAGGAGGCATTGCTGGTTCAAGACACAATGGGACTCCAGAATGGAAATGAAGAAAAACAATGTTACAGCTGTGGATAAGGGTAAGCAAATTAATAGAGACTAAAGTCAGGGGAAAAATCTGGGTAATGTGTAAAATTGGCCAGAAGGGACCAGATTGTCCAGTGAGTAGGGAAAGGCACTAAAAAGCAAAAAGAAGAAAATAAAACAAGAGAGAATCACATGGAAATTTTAGAAAGAACTGAGTGGAGATTTTAAAGCTAAAGACATAATAATTTGCCTTAAAAGTACAATATATGTGAAAGAACAGTTGACTAGGCACAATTGAGGATGTTACTTACAATGCTGGTCAGAAATGATGGCATGAAAATATGATGAAGATGTGAACAATCACTGTATAAGTGACTCTGTATGGCTGCAGTGTTCACAATAGCCAGGAAACAGAACCATCAAAGTTGTGTGGCAACAGAGGAATGGGTAAATATAAATGTATATAACAGAATTTTACTCTGTCATCAAGGAAAATGAAGTCATGATGTCTGAAGGAAATGAATGGAACTGGAAATTCCTATGCTCAGTGAAATAAACTAGATTCAGAAAGAGCACTTCTATACATCCTCTCTCATATAAGAAACCTAGGTGTAGGGGGAACTGGGGGGAGAGGAAGAGAAAGAGAGAGGACAAAAAAAGAAGGCAAATATGTAGATCATGAAGCCAGAAAGGGAACAAAAAGAAGTTGAAGGAATCTTAGGGGGAGGCAAGAGAGTTACGTTAGATTTGAAATCATAAGAGGGGACCACTCAACCACTCAGGAGGAGGAAGGGGTCCAGGGAGAAGTTGGAAGGGGACACAAGGAAAAGCAGTGAGGAAAGAAAATAAGAAGCACAATCACACATGTACATGGAGATGCCATAATGCATTTGCTTGGTTTGTTTACTGACTTAAAAATTAATTATAAAGACTGTTAAAGATCAATTGAGAAACTTTAAAATGGGGCAAGAAATAACATTGACAAATTTTGTTAATAAATTTATAGTTGATCATAAATATCCAGAGTCAAAGTTCATGACCTTCAAATAGAGCTGAACACTTATAAAATCAAAACATTGGCTTGGTGAGAAGTCTCAGCAGGTAAAGTAGCTCGCCACCAAGACTGGTGACCTGAGAACAAGCTCAAAAGCTACAGAGAAACTCTGTCACAAAACAAAATGAAACAAAACAAAATAAGGAAACAAAAAACAAAAAGAAAAAAATAAGTCTTCCAAGAACTAAGGAAACACAACAAAAAACATTGAATTCTGTAAAGGAATAAAATATTTTCCAATCTCCAATGGGTAAGACAATTTGCTACTCACAGAAAAAATAATAAATAATGCATGTCAATATTGAAAATACATATAAGAAAATAAAGCATAAGAAATAATATAGTGTAACTGAGTAATAAAAAGGAATAGTTAGCCTGTAATTTCACCATCTGAATAGCAAAACATGAGTCTGATGATGACTATTTGTCTTAAACAGTCAAGCACACACATTGGAGCTAGAGGGAGAGTTCAGTCGTTATGAGTATGTGTTGGTCTCCAGAAGACCTGAGTCTGTTTCCCAGGATGCATGTTAAGTGGCTTACAACTGCCTATAATAATTCCAGATTCAAGAATATCTAATATCTTGGTCCTCTTCAGATACCTCCACTCACATGCATACCTCCCAAAAACCATATATAAGTAATTTAATATAAAAATACATCCTTAAAAACACATTTTAATAAAACAAAATACAAGAATAACCCACAGATAGATGTCTTAGTCTCTGTTCTGTTTTTGTGGAGAGACACCAAGACCAAGGCAGCTCTTATAAAAGAAAGCATTTAACTGGGGGTTTATTTAAATATTTGGAGATTAGTCCATTATCATTATGGTGGGGGAGCATGGCTGCACACAGGCAGACATGGAGCTGGAGAAGTAGCAGAGAGTTCTACATCCTGATCTGTAAGCAAAGAGAGAGAGAGAGAGAGAGAGAGAGAGAGAGAGAGAGAGAGAGACTCTAGACTTTTGAAGTCTCAAGCTCACCCCCAGTGGAACACTTCCTCCAAAAAGGCCATACTTTCTAATCCTTCTAATCCTTTCAAACAGTTCCACTCTCTGGTTAGCAAACATTGAAATTGCATGAACCTTTGGGAGCCATTCTTATTTAAACCATCACAATAGAAAGGGAGGGTTAGAAGAAAGATAAACAACATGATGGTATTTATGAAGAAGATAGAAAATTTAACTTTGAGCATTTCCAGGAAAAATAAAATAAGAGCATTTAAATTTTAATTGTATTTTCTAAACTAATAGAATTGATAACAAAGAAAGAGAGCTAGTTAATTCAACACCCATTAGAATTGGGCTGAATTTCTTACATTAAAAAGCAAAGGATAAGAATGGGAAGAAAAAAATTATAAAAGATGGAATACAATTAATCTCAAGTACAAGAAAATTTCAGCCCAGTAAAATATAGTATTGGTTTGTATGACAAAAGGACAATTCCTCTAAAATATCCATTTTCTTTTCCCTGAAACTTACAGATAAGAGTAAGCTAAGGACTCTGAGATAGGAAATTTCCCTGGATTGCCCATGGCAAAACAAGTTCAGCAGAAGGCTAAACCTCTGGGAACTTTTGACAGCTGTTTCCACAGAAAGAGACTAGGTTTTAAGTACCACACGATGCAGTACTGTGAGTTTTGAAGGTGGGGGGAAGGGTCATGACCCTGGAGAGCAAGGGATTTCTGGAACCTTGAGTGGGTTAGAAAGTAATCCTCCATTGGAATTTTCAGAACAGTATACAATCTGATGACACCTTGACTGTGGCCCACTGAGACCCTAACTGGGCTCCTGTCCCCAAAAAGGAGACAATACATTTGGTTTGTCTTAAACCACTAAATTGGTGATAATGTATTGTGACAGAAAATGTATACAGTCTACCAGATTGTATTCCTTCCTGATCATGCCAAATTCTCAGAACCTGGACAGGTGGGAGCATGTAGTCAGAGTTTGCTTGTTTGTTTCTGGCCACCCAGACCAGAAATAATCACATAGAAACTTTATTAATTACAACACTGCTTGACCAATGACTTAGACATATTCCTGGCTAACACATCTTAAATTAACCCATTTCTATTATTCTATGTATCACTGCAAGGCTGTGGCCTACTGGTAGGCGTCTTTCTCTTTTGGCAGCTACATGGTGTCTCTCTGGCTCTGCAGTCTTCTCTTCTCTATCTGCTTGGAATTCCCACCTTGCTCTGTTCTGCCCTGTCATAACCCAAAGCAGCTTTATTCATTAACCATCAAAAGCAACAAATATACAGAAGGACCTCCCATACCAGGTAGATATAATCCCATAGACTACTCTGGACATCTCAGTACTTATGTACTATTTATAAAATCAAAATTATTTTGGTCACACACGTTTCTGTCTTTCTTCTTAGTATGCATGGGTTTCCCCAATGAGTACATGTTATTCTATGGTAGTGATTATAAAATGTGCCAAATAACAAACAGTACAATCATTTAACATTGTTTCAAAAATTATGGGTATGTATACTCTGTTCACATTTTATGTTCTTATAAGTTATGTCATAATATATGGTCTTGAGTGGACTTCTTTGATTGCTTTGTTCTATAGGTTTTGATAAAAAAATTGTGGAAATTCTTGTTTAAATAATATTAACATTTATTACTTAGGAGTATAATGTTTTAATGTAATACATAATTATTCTGTTTTCTCTCATTTTAGCTATAGCTTTATCTAGGAGGAAGGCACAGAGGAAGGAAGAGATAAAGTGTGGCATTTCTGTTGTTTCCTCTGTCCCAGATTTCTGGTTTTCTGGGAAGACTGATTGTGATTGTGACTGAAGGAGGCCATACCCAAGTTCAAAAAACCCACCCCCCCACCAACCTGCCATTCCACCTGCTGCCAAAAAGACTCATATGCTAAATTCGCTGATTGCCTCAATCTGGACTGCTAAAGAAGGAATCCAGATATCCATGGAAACAATAAATAAAAAGAAGCAAATAAGCAGTCACATTATGAAATCAATGTCCTTTTTACTCAAACAATAATTTATCGTTTGCATATAAATAAAGCTCATCTAAGCATCACAGGCAGGTGAATCTGTCTCTTATAAAGAAGTCTTTTGGTGAATGACTTTATTTCTCTAGACCCTGTTCTGGGCTTGGTGAGACGCTTTAAAGATTGGGTGTATACTGCTCTTACCAATGACACAAATTTAGTTATCATGACCCCTGTTCTACAGCTCTCAACTGCCTATAGCTCTAGACCTACAGAATATGACATCCTCTTTGTTATGTCCAAAGTCCTGCCCCCTCCCACTCCCAGAAAAAAAAATGGCTCTGCTTGATAAACTAGCCTCAAGGGAGATTTCTGTTTACCAGGATAAGCAGATCTTCTAAGGCAGATCTCTGTTTGGCAGGAACCACCTTAATGTTCCTCAAAGGTCAACTACAGAGTACCAGAACAATCTGCACACTACTTTCGTCCTGAAGTGGGGGGTCTGACCAAAGGTAACCACTCAGACACAGTTTATACCCAGCTGAAAGTTGCTATGGTTGCTGGCTGGGACTATACTCAGGTATTTAGGAACCCAAGTGTAGCACAAGTGTCAAGAGCACAGGGATTTTGAAGGCAAAACCATGTCTTGGCATCTCCCTTGGTACCTGCAAGGGGTGCTTTGCGAAATCAATCAGAGAAACAACCTAAGATAAGCAGTTAGCTGGCAGGAGTTTCTCTCTCTCTCTCTCTCTCTCTCTCTCTCTCTCTCTCTCTCTCTCTCTCTCTCTGTTGTATTGGTTTGGAAAAGCAAAATCCCCAGGATAGCCAAAACAATCCTATACAATAAAAGAAATCCTGGAGGAATCACAATCCCTGACTTCAAACTCTACTATAGAGCTACAGTACTGAAAACAGCCTGGTACTGGCATAGGAACAGACAGGAGGACCAATGAAACTGATTTGAAGACCCAGATATTAATCCACACACCTTCGAACACCTGATTTTTGAGAAAGAAACAAAAAATGTCAAATGGAAAAAAGAAAGCATATTTAATAAATGGAGCTGTGATAACTTAACCGTGGCTTCCTAGCTTAGAATTGAGTAATTTTCCATAGAGCTTTTCATCAAGGAAATCAAATTTTTGACAAGTCTAAAATGCCCTCACTAAAAATGCAAGATGGAGGAACCTCAGCACAATCTTTCCCTGTCACAATATAAAATCTGCTCATTTTTCTGCCATTTTGCTCTTTCCTCTTCCCTGCCCCTGGGAGATAACCTTGGCAGTTTGATCCCTAATAAACCTTTCTTTTGATTCCCAATAAACCATTCTTTCTACCCATGGAGTAGTCTAGTTCGGTGTTTTTACTGCACCTTTGCTTACACTCTTCAGACCTTTGTGGGTACTGGCACTCATGTGTACACTTACTGACATAATCTCATAAATAAAATAATAACAATTATAATAATAAATGCTTTAAAAATACATTGCATGAGTATAGAGATCAAATGTTCAGGATAAAGGTGAGGATGCTTATTTGTAACTAAGAGACAGCCAGACTAAGTGGAGAATTAGCTCTTGCCTCAATAATTTGCATAGCTGGGTGGTGGTGGAGGCAAAGGCCTTTAATTCCAGCACCAGGGAGGCATAAGGAGGCAGATCTCTGAGTCTGAGGCCAGCCTGGTTTACAGAACAGTTCCATAACAGTTAAGGCTACACAGAGAAAGCCTGTCTTGAAAAACCAAAGCGGGAAGTGGGGGAGTATTTGGCTGATTTGCTCTGAGTAAAACCAACAAACTACCCAAATTTTAGTATCTGAAAACAGATTGTGTTAGTAATTCCTTTCTCTCTAAGGAAATCTTTATTTTTAAGAAATGTGAAAATTTGCTTGTCTAAAGAAATATTGATAATACTCTGTAGAAGAATCACCTATAGAAATTATAATCTCAATTAAGACATGATGACTTTAGGGGGACATTTGTTAAGTGTGACTTGCAAAGGCATTGTTTTTATTTTTATTTATTTATTTTTACAAAAGTTTATTCCATTCCTCTCCTAATATGAAAATAATTAAATTTGTATTCTGTGTCCTTCCTTATTTAATCTTACTTCAAACCTCACAGAGATTAACTCAGAGAAATCTTAAATGTGATAGAGATCTATATAATCTATCTCCACCAATTAAAATATTTGATTACTTATTATTCATTTGGGGTAGGGTTCACAGGACAACTTGCAGGATCTGGTTGTCTCCCTCCAGCTTGTGAGTCCTGGGGATGAAACCCAGGGCATGAGACTTCAACTGCCTACACATCTTGCAAGCCCCACGGAAATACTTAACATCTCTGCAAGCTTGGTGAGATGAGATTGGAACTCTATCAAACACAATTGTTACCTGCCCTACTTATGTTGGCACTGTGCTTCACAATGTGCAGGCTCTTTTATTGTTTTTAATTCCTTAAAAACTGAGGTCCTCATGGTCATGAAAGAAGTCATTGAGAAAAAAATGTTCTCTGCTTCCTGAGAACTAAAGAAATAGATAAAGTAACCCTGAGGAGAGCAAACTCTGCCTTTTCTTCCAGTGTTAACTATATTCTCTAGTAATTAAAGAGGGAGGTGGGAAGTGGGGCAGAATTCTGAAGCTACATTTTTTTCTCCTAATATCAGCAAAGCTCCACTACCTTAAGAGTCAACGATTTAGGTAATTGGTCAACCAATTTGCTTTGACTTAGTCGGAGTCAACCACTTGGTAGCTTCATGCATAGGGTGCACTGTTACATAATATTTCTACTCTAAAATAAACAATATGGCTCTGGTCATTAATCTCTAGGTGTATCTCTGACATTTCCTTAGTAGAATTTTCTAGAAAGGATGGGCAAGCAATCTCAACCGCTTGATGGCTTTTCTTTTAACTTTCTATTTTCAATTAGAAACACAGAAAGTGAAGACTGTCTGGGACTCTGCATTGTCTGGTGAATGAATCCATGTCAGGGACAGACAGCTATTGATGTTTATTTGAAATGTGCTTGAATGTGAACTAACCACATGGCTTAGACTTGCTCTGTCCTCACAATAAGCAGCAATGCCTGCTTCACTGCTCACCTCCTGTGCAATCACACAGCACAAAGACTTAAATGAAGCAAAGGGCTTCGACCTGGCATCTCAGGAGGCTCAGAAGATCCCACCCCCAGTAGATGAGAGATCATTTGCTTTCTTAGATTCTGCTTGGACAGCAGTCTTACCACTCCTCAGAGAGGAGTACTTTAGGTGGAAAGTATCTTTAACCTGTTAACTAAAGACATTAGAAGGATAATTACTGTGATGGTTAATTTTCATTTCCAATATGACATGATTCTTGACTCACCTAGGACAGAAACCCTTGAACATTCCTTTGGCACCATTCTGTGGGCTAGAGTCCTGGGTTGATTGAAAAGGAGAAAGTGAGCTGAGCATGGGTGCTTATCTCTCTGTTTCTTGTCAATGTGAAAGAAGTTGCTTCCACAAAGACTGACCAATGAGAATAGCAGTGATGTGGAGGGTTGCAAAGTTGCAGTTCCAAAGGTCAATTGTGTTACCTTGCACTTACTTTAGCCTCCTTCGTAGTCATTCATTGCTAGCCTGTATCAGAACTAATATCCTAACTATCAAATTTAAAAAGAGCCTTTTAAAATCTATTACCTAAGATCACTAGCTTCCTCTAACCCCAAAACTAAGACTGTCATCAGATAGCATCAGAGGCTGATAGGAGAGCTTCTGCCATCTTGTAACTGCCTCTCTGATGCTTCCACTAATATACTTGAAAACTGTCTTGATTTATGACTTTCTTTGTTCTGTTCCTATAGAAAAAAGTCATGAAACTGTTTTCACATTGAAACATGGGATTTGGGGTAACTTAAATCTGCATTCTTGTTCAGGGTCACTCTATAGTAAACTATTTCTTATTTCCTTTGAAGTGGGAACAGTGGTTTTTTTATATTGATATTCCTGACTACAAAGACAATATGATCAATTGTCTCTCTTTCTCTTGCTGCTATTCCTTACCCAACATGGCAGACCATATCTACTCTTAAACCATGAATTAAAACAAACCCTTGCTTTTTTAGGTTGATTTTGTCAGAGCAGTAAGAAAGGTGGCTAATAGAAATCCTAAGATAGAATTCTCTTAAAGACACGAATCTACACACATAAGCCCATTCAAATAATTGCCTATGAAATATGACTTTTGGAACAGGGGCTGTTCAGTTGTAAAAGGAAATGGAGAATAACAACACACTGTGAACAATTGAACTAGCAGAGATCCTAATTTTGTTTTACCGGAGTTGCCTAGTACCCATCTCTGCAGAGCATGGGATTGGGGACACTGTTGATCCTGTTGTTCCCAGGGATTTAGCATAACCAGGATCTATTATTCTGTCTCTGGTAGGCTATTAAAACCTTTATTCAGCAAGAAAGAATCAGCCGAATCTTCCAAAATCCAGGATAGATAGATATAGATATAGATATAGATATAGATATAGATATAGATATAGATATAGATATAGATATGGTGATGCCTTCCCTAAGAAAAGAATCAGCAGAATCTTCCAAAATCCAGGATAGATAGATGGATAGATAGATAGATAGATAGATAGATAGATAGATAGATAGATATAGATATATATGGTGATGCCTTCCCTTTTTATCTACCTGGAATTTTATCACTGGTACAAAATGAAATTATCTCTGAAACTGTCCAAGGACTGCTAATGATGTAGTATTTTCACCAGAGGGCACACATTTCGCCTCAGTTTTCATGGCTCTCTCAGCACTGCTGAGATGACAGAGATAGGATGACAATAGACTGGACCATACCAATAGAGTTCAGAAATCAAGATTCTCAGAGTCTGAAATGGATCTTATAGGACACCCTGGAAACCATCCATACAGCTATATTAGGGTACTTTCAGAAAGTCTGTGTCTTGACTTCTACAAAATCCATCATCACAGAGATGACTACATGAGCTAAGGATTCCTAGATGTGAGTGTTGACCCCAGGATATGTTAATCATCTCACTGTTACAACCATCAATTTCCTCATCTGGAAAGTAAGGATGGTAACATTTGTTGTAAACAAATATGTAATTTTTTATATTTATTATTGAGTGCCTGAATGTGTTGAGCGGGTAGAGCAAGGATGTTGGATCATGCAAATGTGCTCATGTCAGGGGACATTTCACAGGAATCATTTCTCTCTTTCCATTATGTGACTGCTAAGGATACAAGTTGGTCAACAGGCTTGAAGGCAACTGATGGCATCTTGCTGGCCCCTAAGGACATAGATCTTACATGTTTGTGTAAATGCTATCCTTTGCAGGGAGCATTCAATAAAGGCATTGCTTTGCCTTTACTATCTAAATTATTACTTATTCTGTTTTCTATTTTTGATTCTATTCCTTCCTTAACATTTTCACGTTGTTCTCTCAGTTAGTCCACACATTCTCAGTGAGAAAGGCAAGGTCACTGTGTTAATCATGTGTGATAGAGTTAGTATCTGGCACTTAAAGAGTTAACACTAAAACTGTTCATTTTAAGTGAAGTTGCTGAGTGAACAGACACACACTCAAAGAACTTATAAGAAAAGTAAATATCAGACCAAGCAAAGTGATTTAAAAAGCTGTGTACTTAGCTAATTATTATGATTAAAATGTCCACCTTTTTGATTAATTATCAAAAACAAATTTAAGTAATATAATATTAAATTATTTTAAGAGGCAAATTTAAAAGAAAATTAAAGTACTATTGAGGTTTTAAGGCTAATTTGGTGATTTCAATCACAGATATTAACACTAAACATAGTTACACTTTTCAAAGCAAAGATATTATAATAATTTCAGGGAAATCTTTAAATGAAGTTGTTTAAGTATACATAAAATGTATGCATAAAAATGTTCTAGGCAAATCATTTGCCAGACATGTATAAGGTCCTCTTTTTAATTCCCAGAACTAACAAAAAATGATAACGTTTCCTAAAGAATTATATAAATACTGAGAAATGGAAATTTCTCGTTTGCCTCAAATAAAATAACTCAATAATTTAACATATTTTTGTTATATGTGTGTCTATCATATTATTAAAATAAAATATTCATATTCACGTTAAATAAAAAATGTAGGGTAACACTAAACAATCAGGTCTCAGTTTTATTTAAATATATGTGCTGTAACACTAGCTTTAACTGTCAGTTTGTCACAGCCCAGCATCATCTAGGAAGAAAGTCTCAATTGCATCAGGTTGACTTTTGAGCATAAATACGGGAAACTGCTTTAATCAAGTTAATTGATAGGGATTATCAGCCCAGTCTGAGCAGCACCAATCCCCAGGCAAGGGTCATGGATAAAAGTGGAGAAACTGAACTGAGCACAGGTGAGCAAGCAAGTTCTTAGGTATGCTTTCATTTCTCTGCTCCTGACTGTGGGTGTGCTGCTGCTGTTGCTTCAGAGGCCTGCCTCTCTGACCCCCTGCTATGATGTAACCAGCACCTGCAAGCTGAGATGAACCCTTTCTCCCCTGAAACACGTTTTGTCAGTGTATTTTACCATAGCCACAGAAATGAAACTGGAACTCATGTGTACCCACCAATACATAAGAATCTCTAAACTGCTAACAGTACTTGTCTTTTTTCTTATAATTATCAATACTTCCAAGTTAATTACAATGCACATAATATATGTGTTAGATTTTGTGATAAGAAAACAAGTTCCTAGAGAAGAAAAGAAGAGGAAGAAAGATTAGATAACCACCAGAAGTTCACATATCTAGATAGGAAACCTGGGAGACATCATTTCCCAATGACCTGGGCTTTCCTTTTCCTCTATATTAGTAGCAATAACAGCACTACCTTCAAACCTCTTCACCTATCAAAATTGGTCAACGTCACAGGTGACCTCAGTGAATATCTGGGATGTTTTCCTAAGATTTTTTTGTTGTCGTTTTGTTTTGGGTTTTTCAAGACCTAAGTTCTAATAGTATATGTCCATGGTTAAATATTTATAAACTAATAACCTAACAACTTTGTTTAAAATAATGTTAAAATGACCATGACTTGTTAAGTTTTTGCATTAAATAGTTTACACTTGATGTTGACAGTCTGAAACCATTAATTATTTGCCAGGTTTGTCCTGTCTTTTCCAAATCAAATTATCATTCCAACTTACAACAGGATGTTTTAGCTGTTTAGAATTCTATTACATAATTAAAATGTAGTATAGTCTATCCAAAGAATACTTGGGAAGACTCATAGCATGTGCTTGAATGTACGGTTAAGTCAGAGGTTCACAAAAGGTTCACAGTCAGTTCTAGGCCAGCCTGAACTGTGCTGAATTGTGGGAATTCATTGAAGTGGAGCACCCAAGAAAGCACAGACATCTGTCTCTAGGAAATGTGAAACAAAGGGCTTGGGCTGTAACTCAGTAGCAGAGCACTTACCTAGCACACATGAGGCTCTAGGTTCAAGCCTCAGCACCAGTTAAAAAAAGATTCAGTCTTAGTTAGGGTTATCATTGCTGTGGTGAAACATTACCACCAAAAAAAAAAAAAAAAGCTGGAGAGAAAAGGGTTTATTTGGCTTATACTTCTACATTATAGTCCATCATTAAAGGAAGTCAGGGTAGGAACTCAAGTAAGGCAGGAACCTGGAGGCAGGAGCTGATGCAGAGGCCATGGACAGCAGGGGCTGCTTACTGGCTTGCTCCTCATGACTTGCTCAATTTGCTTTCTTATAGAACCCAGCATCACCAGTCCAGGAATGGTACCACCCACAAAGGGCTGGGTATTCTCCCATCAATCACTAATTAAGAAAATGTCCTAGAGGCCTGCATACATTCTAATCTCATGGAGGCATTTTCTCAACTGAGGTTCTTCCTCTCAGGTGACCATAGCTTATGTCAAGTTGACATAAAACTTGTGAGTACAGTGTCAAATAAGAGCTTGGACACTTGGACATCCACCGCTCTTGTAGTAGTGGGGGGAGACTGCAGAAACTTCCCAGCTCCTGCTTTGACATTTCTTGATGGTAGAAATAACACTGTAAGTTACACTTCTTTTTTTGTCCTTCCAAAACTCATAAAATAGGCTTTTGGAGCCCTTGTAGACAGGGAAGTTTCTAGAAAGTCGGGTCAGTAAAATGTGAACATGAGGTACTCATGCCACTTGCTGTTTGCAGAAATAAAAAGATCATGTGTTCTTTTTTTCAACTTCACTTTCCCCTCAGGAGCAACCACGGAGTCTGGTGTTGAGATCAGAGACCACAAGAAGCATCCAGGGTGATGATTCACATCACAGAGAATCAAGTCCTGGCCAGCAAGCCATACGGACAACAGATCTTCTTTGAGCAAGAAATAAATGTCGGCTGTAAGGTCTTTGGATGAACTTTCGTACTGAAACATAACCTGGCTTAACTTGAAAAGCACATACTCTAAAAGTATTTTCTGTCTGAAAAAGCCTGTTATTGTATGTGTAAAACATAACTGATCCACACAGGCTCTTCAAAGTCCTCAGAGGGATGGAATGGAACACTAGTGGTCAGGAGAGGTCAGAGTCAGAAGGGGAGCCATCCAACCGCTCCCCATTCCACACCTCCTGTTAACTCCACCTTGCTTGTACCCAGTTTGGAAATCAGGTTTCCAAATATGATCTCACTTTAACAAAGACTTTTTTTTCTGGAGACAAAAATCATAGAAGAATTGTATTAAATGATTCCAGCTGTGGAATTCTAGCTTACGTATAGCCTCACATACAACTGCTATTTAAATTTGCTGACTGCAAATTCCTGTTATGTGAAGCTCTGCCAAGGGGCTCAGATAAGTTGGGTTATCCCTGTCTTGCATTGCAAAAGCTAACCCTGGGCATCTGATCACCTTTGTTTACAAACTATAATCCATCGGAATTTTATTGTGTGAATAAAATTTGACTGAGCTGGGGAAAGATGAGACGAGAATTAACTTTGTGCTGGAGGTCTGTTTGTTTTTTTCGTTCTTTGTGTCTTCTTGGCCTGGAAGAGTCTGACATTACTCGGGCTTCTCTAGCAAAGAGCCAGCTATCGGCCAGTCTTGGAAGTAGGCTGGCAAGCAGAAGCACTATGTGCAGTGTGGTCCGTTTACAACATTTTTTTGAGAAGTGCTGCTGCTATTCTCCTGTGAAATCCATCTGGGATGTTTGCAAAAGAAATGTGCTCTTTACCGAGTTAGAAAAGAAAAGGCAGATTGGCACCATTATGGTGATAGGGCTTATTAACCAGTGAGGTGGGGTTTGCCTTGCAGAGTCTCAGTTATCTGAAGGTTAGAAACTCAAGTGCACGTTGGCTGACTGTGTGGTGATAGCCTGTAATTCTTTCCTATTAGGCGATTTAAGCATTCTGCTCTCACTCCAGCCAATGCTTAAGAAAACCCTAAAGGATGCCAGCTATCGACTTTAATCAGACATCAGAGCTTAACCTAATAAAAAATTGCTTTGGGGCCATGAATAACTAAATGAGCATATTTAGAAGTCAAAACACTGTATTTTCCATGGGAAATAATATTATTATAGTGATAGAAATATAAAATTATGAATTCCACAGCTACACTAACATGCATGTCCTAGATGTAAACAAGTAGAGGGGGAATTAATTTTAAATTTCCTTAAAATTTCCGGTGCCTGGTAAATTAAAAATAAATCCAAACCTTCTTTTATAGAAGGGAAAATTTTAATGTTATTTCTCGTTGGTATAAGTAGGTGGTTACATTGTCTTCTTTTTATAATTCACTCAAATACTAGGACAAAAAATAAGTAGGAGGTAGCTATTATGACAAACAATATAACCTGGCATTGAATTTGATAAGAGAGAGAAAGAGAGATGGGACCTACTAGTTAATTTCATTTAGGCTAAGTGCTCCAAAACCAAAATCCTCACTCACAAAGACACTTGGAGCAGGAAAAACTTTCCCAGCAGTGCTCCGCCTGGAAGATGCTCTCTTCCCTCCCAAAGGCTGCATAAAAATTCCTTCCTTGGAGTACTCAGCTAACAATAGCAAGCAAAGTAGGCATTTTGAGGCTCATATACCTTTTCTAAGCGTAAACATTTTATTGGATAACTGGGGATAGAAGTAAAACACACTGGAAGAACAGTCAGGAATTTATATGTGGGCTAATTGTGCACAAGCTCTTGGGCAGAAAGGTGGGGCAGCAGAGCTCAAAAAAGTCAGGGAAAAAGAAGAAAAATAATATCCTGGCTAAGTCCTAGAAACTTTCAACATGGCTGTGAGTCCGTACTTCTAGGGCAACCAGAGCTGTGGAGATTGTCCTGTCAAACACTTCTTTATATAAACCAGCAACACACCAGAGTGGGAAATGTGGTTTCAAGAGTACATAGCCAGAGACATTACCAACCTCCACTTACTTTCTATGTTTTAGTCAAAAACTAAAAACCCATAAACAAAAAGACAAGAATCCCTTAGGATCTTTTTGTGAGCTGAGTCGGAATTACATAAAGAATTTAAGCATATTTCCCTATGGTTTTATACCTCAGAGGTCCAAGATTACGCTATGGTATTTGGTGCCTGGGGAAGAGAGTACACGGGTGTTGTGCTCCCCCACACCAAACAGAAAAGCATAGTACCTTTAGGGTAACATTGCAAGGAGCTGCTTGTTCATACAGCCACCCAGAAGCGAAATAATCACTCAAAGACTGTATTAGTTAAATTGCTGCTTGTCCATTAGCTCTAGCTTCTTATTGGCTAACTCTTATATTAATTTAACCCATTTCTAGTAATCTGCGTATCGCCACGTGGCAGAAGCTTAGCAGCAAAGATTCAGCTCGTCTACCTCAGGCTGTAGATCCATGTTGTCTCACTCTCTGACTCTGCCCCTCTTCCTCCCAGCATCCAGTTCTGTCCTCCCCATCTACCTAAGTTCTGCCCTATCAACAGGCCAAGGCAGTTTCTTTATTCGTTAATCAAGAAAAGCAACACACAGACAGAAAGACCTCCCACACCATGACCATGCTGAGAAAGCCACGAATGACAACATCAGCGCAAAGAGAAGCAGCAACAACTGCAATGGATGAAATCTGTGCACTGTCGTCAGTCATCGGGGACTCACACAACAAAGGTACAACCTTTATAAAATAAAAGCAAGCTAACACAGAAGAGGAAGAGGGGACAGCCATAGTCAACTGTAAGTGGGCAAGGCAAAATGCAGTGCTTTTATTCACAGTGTCCCCAGATGGAGCACTATAATTTTGGGGGGACAATTTTCATATACTCTGTAGTCACACAACTGAGCACAGTCACATGATCTCATTTATATAAACTTTATGAAGAGGTTTCTTGGCATCGGGAATTAAGGATTTTCCTGAAGGGCAAGATGAACGGGTCTTTAAAACTGTCTTTCAGTTGGAGCAGAAACTATGAGTATACGTAGTATTCATCAAATACATGGAATTCAGTAATAGCATACTTAAGGACTGCATATTATTGTGTGTAAATCTTACTTCAATTGAGTTTGATCCAATAGGACTCAGGAGATGGTTCAGTGGATAACATGCTTGCTCTACAAGAATAAAGGGATGAGTTTAAACCTCCAGAACCCACATCAACCTGGACATGGTAGCGTGGTAGCGAACATCTCCCCTGTACTCTTACAGGAAAATGGGAGTCAGAGCCTAGGGAATGCACTACCCAGTGTGCAGAGCAAGGATCCATGTGAGAGGTAAAGACTAACACCCAAGTTTGTCCTCTGACATCCATACAGATGATATGGAATACATGCCTACACACACACACAAGCTTGCACACACACATGGAAAATTTAAAAATTGCATTCATTAATTCTCTCCATATCAAGGATTAACTTTGTTAAAATACTACTTTTCCCCATGCTATGCATTGAACCATGGGCCCCACATATTCTAGGAGGACACTCTACCACCAAGCTGCATCACTATGTATTCCAACAATTTTTAAACATCTACTAATATTAGTGACTTGAAATTTATTTAGAATCAGTGACTATTAACATTCTTTTTAAAAACAATTCTATGGCATTTTACCTCACACCCAATTTGATCCAATCAGATGATATGTGCTTTCTGATTTTTGTAATTGGAGAAATATGACTTGTGAAAATTTATGCTGTTTCATAGATCAGCAGTCTCCTTAAAAATCAGAAAACACACAAAGGCAAATGTGCAAACTTGGTTTCTTTAAAGATTCTTTCATCTGTTTAATATTCTGAAGTTAACCTCACTTTGACATTGGAAGATCAGTTCAGTTGTACATTGTTGTTTTATTTAGAGAGATGGGACAATGCTCTAAGGTAAAGTCAGGGGTGTTATAACAAAATAAATTCATTAACAATCATTAATTAGCATTAGCAGCCCAAATAATAGCTTTTCAGGAGATGTGACTGCAGGCCTGCTGTGAATGTTGTTTCTTAAATGTAAAGGTTTGTTTAATTTTACATAATTGAGGTAAAGAAAGGCACAGGAGACCAAGGGAAGATTAATAAAAGGGAGAATAAGATAAAAAAATGGAACGTCAGGGCAGCTGCTTGCCAATTCAGATGGAATGACAGTAATAATTTGGATGAGCTAGAGGCTAAAGATAAAAGCACAATAAATTCCCAGGAAACCGGATTACTGGGAGAGCCATTCAAAATTAAAAAGCTCCAGAAATCACAGGTTTAGAATGAAGGGTATTTGTTTTTTAATTAAATTTATAAAATTAATTTTCATTTCACATAAAATCCCATAAAACAAAAATGTAAGAACATTCTAGAAAGAAAAATATGTAAGACTGATCTAGGAAATAGCATAAAGCTAGGAGATAGCATCTCCTTCAGGATTGCCAAGACTGGTCAGATGATACAAACTTTAGGAGTGATTCCATCCCTATATTGGGGCCAGGATTGTTCTTCCAAGAGGCTGTGTTTTTAGGAACTTCTACTGCATTTATCATTCTTTTTTAATTCTAGACTGCAAAGTGCTCATACTTGAGAATCTTCTCCTGATCTTAGCATTGATAGATGCAAAACAAGTAGCAAGAAAGATTAATCTTGAATACAAACTATAATAGGTGCAATGTTTCATTCTTTCCTCTTTAGACCGTTCTTCAAATCTTGTAGAACTATTCTGCAGTATCGTTTGAGCTCAGTTCATTGCAGCCTACTCATCTTACCACAGAAATCATTTCTCAGTGCCACAGACACGAGCATTGTCTTAATACCTATTCCAATTCTAGTCCAGCTTTTTCATCATCCAAAAAGAAGTATTAACTCTACACAACATCTGAGAAATATCAAATGGCTCCCAAGCAGAGCAAGTAAACTATCTGGATGTAAAACCCAAAAACAAGTGAAATGACTACTTTTCCCTGTAATTAAATTTAATTAATATTTGCAGTTATAATTTCAAGATTGAAGAAATACCCCAAATATAATATTGCCTAACGTTTCCATACTAAGATCCAACTTTATGGCAAATAACTCATTTTAACTTTAATAAAGTAGATGGAGAAAAGCACACAAAACAGATAAAATGCTCAGGAGAAAATATGAGGCCATAAGCTGGTTTCAGTCTATTGACATATACTGAACAATAGGAAATTTTTCTTTTAAACAAAGTGAGACTTGGAGGAGGCGAGATGATCTCTGTAAGAATCATCTAATTTCCTTCCGCACTCTTCCTTTGTGTGTCTCTGTGACGAAACAGCTGACAGGTGCAACTTAAAGGAGAAAAGATTCGTTGTTGGCTTGTTATTTGAGGGCTACAGTCCATCAAGAACAGAAAATACAAAAGAGCTCATGCTAGCAACTATTTTTCAGATCTTGGTGGACCAGGGTGCGCGCACGCGCACACACACACACACACACACACACACACACACACACACACACACACAAACACACATACATGAGAGGAAGAGGCAGCAACCTATTTAGTCTAGCAAGGCCCCACCTCCTGAAGTTTTCACAACTTTACAAACCAGAACTACACATGGGTAACATGTGCTTGAATACATGTGCTGGACGATGATATGTTACATTCAAACTGTAGTGAACATTAAACAATTTTAAGAGTGTGTATGAGGAAATATATATTGTGCATATAAGATATGTGAACCAGTTTAACCTCTGGAGTGAATGACTCTTAATAGAAATGGTAAATCATGACCAAAATAATTAGGATAGATTACTCCTGCAGCATGGATCATTACTGAATTGACCAAATCATAATTCAGGTCAAATCACACAGCCTGAAGGATAACAGCCATGAATAAAAGGAGCCAAATATAATTATGTTGTGCTATAAGTGAATATTTATTCTACCATAATAATGTTCTAAATGCCTTCTAAATGCACATTTTCTGATAAAGTTGACCTTGGAAATACTAGAAGAAAGAGGCTGGATGAGGCCATTATCTTCGAGAAAATTCAGACAAACAGTCACCAAATATTTAGATTCTATCATTTCACTTGCATATAATTCACCCAGATGCATAATGGTTTCTAGCTTCAGGCTTGAAAATTATAACATTGCAGAGTGAATATTAATATTAACTCATACTAATTAATTAATAACTTGGATTTTTATATCAACATAATAATATCTTCATAGCAACTTGACAGCCTGAACCATATCTCTGCATTATTGCGCTAGATGACTGTGTCAGCCAGTGTCTTTGATTCTGCGAGTCAGCACTATCCTGGGATAGCATTAAGAAACTGATCTGTCCTGATTCTCACTTAATATCCTTGACAGTATGCTATGGATCACTGACCTGAAAAAATAAGATTATTATTTTAGACTGTAGCTCCTTCCACTTGCTAAGAAATCTTTCCTTGAGGGAGAGAGGAGCATTCATTCTGTTCCCCCTGTCCAAAGCTCCAGTAAGTACAGCACCTCACAAAGCCAAGTGCATGAGGGATTATTGAATTTATGTAGCAAAGCCTCCAGGAACTGAGCTGGGGACATAGAATAGAGAGATATTATTCATTCCTCATAATTAGATAGGAACAAATTAAATGAGAGAGATAGAAACAATTGAAAGAAGATGGTGGCCATGAAAAACAAAAGTATCTGAAAGTTTTAAGTAGAATAATTTTTTAATATTTACACTATTTCATGAAAACTTTCTCCCTGCCTCTCACACAACTATCTGAAAGCAGCATCAACTTGTCTGTCTGTGTGTACAGACATAGGTATGTGTGCGTGTGTGTGTATAGGTGTGTGTCTGTGTGTTTTAGTAGGGGCTAGAAAGAAAAAGAGAGGAGAGTGGGAGAGCTGTTTTTTACATAGAACTGGGATAATTCAAAGTGTCTACAGTGTGAGCCAGAAGTGATTAGGTAAAAAGAATATTGCTATTGAGTGGCCAAGTGCACGGTCCTCAGATGCTGACATGTGGGCAGTAAATGCTCAGAACTGCAACCAAAGAAACATAATGCCGTGGGAGTCTTGGTTTTTACTTGTAAATTGCAAAGAACAGTTTGAGGGTAACATCACTGAATATAGGTGTAATTGAAAGACAGGAAGGAAGGATCTTGTCCGGCTTGACTGGTGACTCTTAAAGAATCTATTCACATGGGTACCTTACGCAGAATAATTTACAAAAACAAAACAAAGATGGAATGAAAATGCTTAATAAGGAAATGCAGTTAAAATAGTTATTGCACACTGTTTATGTTCTACCATTCATCTGTTGTCTTTTCTTCTTTTTTATATTCCTCGATTCGTCTACCCTCATCATATATAGGCATGGATGTAAGTGCATGATTATATATCAATACTCATAAACACTCTCTTGTAGAATATATTACACACATTCAAAGTCAACAAGCATTGGCAGGTTGTAGAAAAACACTCACTGTTAAGTGAGATAACACAGTCATGTTTCAGAGTAATCTATCTTTTGCACAATATGATTCTCTTCAGATGATGACTGATAGATCTTTCTTCTCTTTGTCTTTTTTTCTTGCATTTTCTAAAATTTCAACAATTAAAATGTATTATTTTCCAACTAGTTGGGAATTAAAAAGCAAACTGGGCATGGTGGTGTATGCTTATAATTCCAGAATATGGGAAGTAAAGAGAGGAGGATCAGGAATTCAAGGTCATCTTTAACTACATAATAAGTATGTGTTGGTGGTGGTTTGAAAAGTAATAGCCCCCATAGGTTCATATATTTGAGTGATTAGTCTCCACAGAGTGGAACTGTTTGAAAGGATTAAGAGGTGTGGTCTTTTGGGAGTAGGTGTGGCCTTATTGTAAGAAGTGTGCCATTGTGGTTCTGAGCTTTGAGGTTTCAAAAGCCCCTTCCTGGACCAGTCTCTCTCTCTCTCTCTCTCTCTCTCTCTCTCTCTCTCTCTCTCTCTCTCTCTCTCATTCTTTCTCTTTTTTTCTCTCTCTCTTTCCCCCTCTGGATGAGGATGTAGCTCTCAGCTACTTCTCCAGTATCAAACTTGCAACTTTGCTCCCTGCTTTGATGATAATGAACTAAGCCTCTGAGACTGTAAGGAAGCCTCCAGTTCAATGCTTCCTTTTGTAAGAGTTGCCTTGATCCTGGTGTCTCCCCATAATAGAACAGGCACCTATACAGTGCCCAATCAAGGCTACATGAGACCTTATCCCAAAGAGCAAATCAAATATATAAACAATTAAAAACTTTAAGACAACTCAAACTTACTCACAAAAAATGATTCAAAATAATATTGCTATTGCTGATTATATGTTAGATGCTTTTACAGAAAGCTCTGTGGCTGTTTCTTTATCATGTTTTCAGGTCCATTTTTAATTCCTAGTGGTTGAAACTGATACAAAGATTGAAATAAAACAGAAATTTCTGTCATCCAGTATAAGACTAATCCAATCTTAGAGCATTAATTGATCAATAATAGTTTAAAAGAGCAGTGTAATATCTTCAAAAATATTAATATAAAAAAATTTAGATACATATTCTAGATAAAGTACAGCAGGATTTGATTTTACTCCCACACTATATAAAAGAAAAATAGAATATTTAAATATAAAACAATCTTTTTGTAATCAAAAGAATCTCTCTTTGATTCCTGTTTGTTCTATTCACACTTAGAATCCACAGCTACCTACAGGAAGCTTGAAAAGAGGATAAAGGAAAGAATAAAACGAAAAAGTAAAAATTCACCTGCCTTAGTATTAAAGATATATATTAGAGGTAGATACCAAAGGCCAATGCCTCTTCTTACACCTAAGCATTTCCTTCAGTCACCCACCAAAGTTTAAATAAAATTATTTAAAGGCAGTTCATCTCCATTTAGTCTGTCTTCTCTTTGAAACATTTTTTTTCTTGTGGAATTTTATTAAGTTCCCATGAACAGCTGCACAAGTTGTTATGGAAACAGGAAATTTTAAAGTAAATTAATTTTGCTACAAGGTGTTATTAAGACCAGGTAAGGGTGGCCTTGAATAACAATGGTGGCTCCTCTCTGCTCAGCTAGAGCAGAGCATAGCTGCTATTGAGTTGCAGGGGCTGCAGAGAGAAGAGAAACACCCTTGATTTATGATCACCTCGTAATGATTCTTATAGGAAACATTCCCATAAATTGTGTTGGTTTTATTGCAAATTTGTGTATCTCGCTTTTAATCCTCCATAAAATTATAGATTGAAGGAGTTGTAAGGCTCATGGAGCCATTAGCTTGTGATAACTGTGCACACACGCAAGGGGAGTTGCAATTTAAAGACTTTTCTTTGTTGAATGACAGTGTACTTTGAGGGAACTTTGACCTAAACTTTGACCTTTCTGTTGGGAAGAAAAGACTTAAGAAATTCTTGGGTATAAACTAACATCATAATGGAATTATTCATAGAGCAAATAATAGAGTAGGAAGCTTCTAAATGAAGGGGGAAAGGCAGAGTTCTGGATTTTCACATACTCTTTCTAACACTTTTTGATTCTGTGTTCTCCAGACTTGATTTTCTCACAACTGGAGAATAAGAAGGCTGGACTTTCATGTTGGTTTGTTTTGTTTACCTTATTATTACTGCTATTGTTGTTGTTGTGTGTACAGGTTTGTGTGTGTGCACATCTGTAGGATGGGAAGATATGAATAGATATCCACTCATTCTAAACAAGGCACTAATAAGAAACCACAAAAAGAATTTTATTACCATTCAGCCTGGTGGGCCAATGAGTTTATTGGATAATTAATACTGATTGTCAACTTGGTAGGATCTGAAATTACCTATGTCCATGAAAGAGATTCTAGATTAGATTATTTGAAGTTGAGAGACCCACTCTAGCTATGGGTGATACCATTCTACTGTCTGGGATCCTGTACTGAATAAAAAGAAGAAAGTAAGCCTGGCACGAACATCGTCTTTCTCTGCTTCATGACCAACACTACAGTGTGATTAGTTGTATTCACCTTGCCTTCTCCACCAAGGTGGGCTATATTATTAAACTGTGAGCCAATACAAACTCATCCTTTCTTGAGTTGTTTTTATTCCACCGACCACAAAAGGAACTCATAAACTGGGGTTACTAAGAAGAGCATAGGTGACTCAAGGGAGGCCACATTGCTGAATGGTCCAGCATATGCCATGACAGGAAAGATGCAGGGAGCTCCATCACATAGTTTCTTCCTTCACAGTAACTGTTCACTACACATATGAACTTGGATAAAGGACTATTGTTGACCGGGTTTTCTATCGTACCAGGTCCTGCAGTCATTCAGTCCCAAAGAAAACACACAAAGGTCTATATTAATTATAAACTGATTGGCCTAGTAGCTCAGGCTTCTTATTAACTCTTATAACTCATATTTGCCCATAATTCTTGTCTGTGTTAGCCATGTGGCTTGGTACCTTTTTTGGCGAGTCAGTCACATCTTGCTTGCTCTCTGTCTGGCTTCCTATGTCTGGGTGATGACTGCAGACTGAAACTTTCCTTTTCCCAGAATTGTCATTGCCCCATCTATACTTCCTGTGTGATTTCCCCACCTATACTTCCTGCCTGGCTACTGGCCAATCAGTGTTTATTTAAAATATAAGTGACAGGGTACAGACCATTGTCCCACAGCAGACTGTGAATCATCTAACTTTCTTGTTGAATCTTGTGAGCATCCTTCCTTCCTCCAGGAAGGAATGCTCCAATTTAGAGGACATAGCTACATACCTCCTCAGACTCTTAGGGAAAACTACCTGCAGCTTTCGCTTGTACAAGATGGCTAAGTAGAGACACTGGCACTGCCAGGTACAAGGCTGCATTACCCAGCAAGTGATAAAAGTAAATGAGCCATCTCAGAGGGTTCCAAAGAGGAAGCCTGTTGTTTGGGATACTAAAGGCAGGTTTAAAATGATGGAGCAGGAGTGATGCCTGAGCTAAAACTTGCTACATGACTGGAAAATATAGCAGAAACAAGATTGGTAAGTGAGCTATGGAGGAAGGTCAAATATGACTCTCTGTGGAGAAATAAATACAGAGAAACAAAGTATATAGATACAAAGTACTGCACTCAATCTAGACAACATGGAGAATTAGAACATGACAGTATTTGCTGGTCACTTGTTATGGATAAGGCACTTGTCTGAGAACTTTAAATTTCTGAAAAAAGGAAATTGAAGAAGACATCAGAAAGTACAAAGAAAGATCTCCCATGCTCTTGGGTAGGTAGAATTAACATAGTAAAAATGGTAATCTTACCAAGAGCAATCTACATAGTCAATGAAATGCCCAGCAAAATTCTTCACAGACCTTGAAAGAACAGTACTCAACTTCATATGGAAAAGCAAAAAACCCAAGATAGCCTAAACAATCCTGTACAATAAAAGAACTTCTGGAGGCATCACAATCCCTGAATTGAAATTCTACTACAGAGTTATAGTACTGAAAACAGCCTGGTATTGGCATAAGAACAGACAGGAGAACCAATCTAACTAAATCAAAGACCCTCATTTATTAATCTACACACCTACAAAAACCTGATTTTTAACAAAGAAGCAAAAAAAAAAATAAAATGGAAAAAAGAAAGCATATTCAATAAATGGTGCTGGAATAACTGGATATCAGCATGTAGAAGAATGAAAATAGATCAATATCTATAACCGTGCACAAAACTCAAGTCCAAATGGATCAAAGACCTCAACATAAAGCCAGCCACACTGAACCTCATAGAAGAGAAGGTGGGAAGTACACTTGAATGCATTGGCACAGGAGACCACTTCCTAAATATAACCCCAGCAGCACAAACTCTGAGAGAAACAATTAATAAAAGGGAACTTCTGAAACTGAAAAGCTTTTGTAAAGCAAAGGACATGGTCAATAAGACAAAACACCAGCCTACTGAATTGGAAAAGATCTTTACCAACCCCACATCAGACAGAGGGCTAATCTCCAAAATATACAAAAAACTCAAGAAATTGGTCATCAAAGAACAAATAATCCAACTAAAAAAATGGAGTACAGTCCCTAAACAGAAAACTCTCAACAGAGGAGTCTAAAATGGCTGAAAGACACTTAAGGAAATGCTCAACATCCTTAACCATCAGAGAAATGCACATCAAAACAACTCTGAGATTCCATCTTATACCTGTAAGAATGGCCAAGATCAAAAACACTGATGACAACTTATGCTGGAGAGGTTGTGGGGTAAAAGGAACTCTCCTGCATTGCAGGTGGGAGTGCAAGCTGGTACAGCCCCTTTGGATATCAGTATGGTGATTTCTCAGAAAATTAGGAAACAACCTTCCTCAAGACCCAGCAATACCACTTTTGGGTATATATCCAAAGGATGCTCAATTTTGCCACAAGGACATTTGCCCAACTATGTTCATAGTAGCATTGTTTGTCATAGCCAGAACCTGGAAACAACCTAAATGCCCCTCGACAGAAAAATAGATAAGGAAAATCTGGTACATTTATACAGTGGGGTACTACACAGCAGAAAACAAAAATGACATCTTGAAATTTGCAGGCAAATCTATGGAGCTAGAAATCATCCTATTGAGTGAGGTAACTCAGACCCAGAAAGACAATTATCACATGTACTCACTCATAAGTGGTTTTTAAACATAAAGCAAAGAAAACCTGCCTACAAATCACAATCCCAGAAAACAATGAGGACCCTAAGAGATACATACATGGATTTAATCTACATGGGAAGTAGAAAAAGACAAGATCTCCTGAATAAATTGGGAGCATGGGAACCACAGGAGAGGGCTGAAGAGGAAAGGAGGGGCAGGGAGGGGAACAGAGAAAAATGTATAGCTCAATAAAATCAGTTTTTAAAAAACACAGAAAAAGAAAAAAGAAAAAAAAACATGACACTTGTCTGAAGAAAGGGTTATCAGGATGACATTCCCACTCTACAGAGGGATAAGATTGTTAAAAGGTAATTTAACTGTAATATGATGGGCAGCACACTCACTAAATACCATGAGAAGTTTTAGGTGAAAGTGTTCTATGGCTATTACACGGAAGCACTGTCTGCTGCACACTCTTGCGCTGATATGGTTTTTGAGAGAGGCTATGAGGGGTCCCAGCCCCCAGCCTTACTGCAGTTGCATTTCTGCATCCCAGATGAGCAGAAAAGACATTACTTTCATCTCAGATTTTAACTGGATGAGGATGTACTGTGTACCTATGACACAGTGAGTACTAGTTACTTCTCTTGCTGTGACCAAATAACTAACAAGAAGCAATATATAGAAGGGAGGGCTCATTTTGGCTCATTATTTGAGAGTGTAGTCCATCCTGGTTGGGATGAGACAAGAGCAGGAGCATGAAGCAATTGGTCACAATGCGTCTGTAGTTAGGAACTAGAGATGAAAGCTGGTGCTCAGGTTACTTTTTCATTCACTCCTTTCCCTTCCATCTAGGACCATAATTCATGGAATGATGCCATCAGCTATACTTAGGTCTTCCCTTCTGAGGTAAGCCTTTCTGAAAACACTGTCATAAACATGCCCAGAGGTCTCTTTCTTAGGTCATTCCAATCCCAGTTAAGCTGACGCTGAAGACTACCTATCTTCAGATACAGAGAAATGGAACATAGAAAAGAGTTTAACCGAAAGGGTTGTTAAAGCTGAAAACAATACATAAAAAGGCCTCCTAGAGACCTCAGTTGGAAAGAGATTCATGAATATATACCCTCAGTTAGCACAGTCTAGAGTGCTAAGTGTGAGAGCAAGGGCATTCTTGTGGGAGCAGATGGGTCCTACGATGGGAGAGGATCCTTCAGGAAAGAAAGTGAACGGCCATTGCAGATGTGGCCAGTCACAGAGACCAGAAGGCAAGATCAGGCTCAGTGATCAGCATCTCTCAGGTCATCAGAGTTGGAGGCCTCTTGTAAAAGAGTATGGGGGACTGTCCCAGCTGGTAGAACCACACATCACCGATAACTTCTAAGGTCGTAAGAGACCTTAGAAGGTCTCTTTTTTTCTCACTTTTCAGAAGGCCAAAAAAGAACTAATAGCAGTAAGGAAGAGAAAGGTGGCATGATTCATTATTCAGTCTTTACTAGGCTACAGCTGGTTTCCTATGTTCTGAACATTGAGCCTTTTCAGGAATGTGGAACATTCACGATGCTTTGCTAGTGAGGAACTTGGAATTAGATGAATAGCAGAAACCCCAACAGGAAATCTCCTCCTCCCTCATCTGTATGCCTGTACAGATATTTCATGAAGCACACTGTTTCCTTGATAGAATATATGTAAATAGATGTGTAAGCTGCAAAGCCCCATGTAGTAGTACCTGGCACATGGTAGACGCTCAATAAATCAGGACATATTAAAAGCAAAAAGAACTGATAGAAAGTTTTGAACCAGAATTGGACAAGATCAGTTAGTTCTAAAAAAAAAAAAAAAGGCAAAATAGTTCAAGTTATCTGTATAAATCATAGAGCTCATTACTGGGGGTCAGGGAGAGAGAAACCAGAGGTGTTAGGGTTGCCAAGATGAGGGGATTGGAGTATGATTGGGAGAAAGGAACAAGCTTTCTATCCTGTTTTTTTTTTGTTGTTGTTGTTTTTGTTTTTTGTTTTTTCAGGAAACAAAAAACCTTACTGCCATTGCCTCATTGACCTGTTTCTTTTAAGTCATTGCTTGGGTTCTAAGGAAGTTGGTAGTTCATAAGGAAGTTTATAAGGAAGATGGTAAAGTGCTTTTTCCTTATTATTATAATTGGAATGAGACAAAATTGTCTATATAATAAAAATAATAGCACTGTGGCCAGGTAATATTTTTTATAAACTATAGACCCAATAGAGGTAAATGGGCTCACAAGTTCTTTCTTAACAAGGTCACCAATATAATTTGAATGCTTTCTGCAGCTGTTACTCTCACACCTAAAGAGGGAAAGGGCTCCTGCTATGTAGGCCAAGCAAACAGGAATGCTAATGGGTCTAACAGATTGGTTCAAAATAGAAGCACAAACCTCTAGTTCATGAGGATAGGACGGTTATGAAACCAAAGCTCAAGAGATGGGCTGTGTTCAGGAATTCAACACTGCGACACTGTTTGAATGTTTGACATAGTTCTTGACCCAAGCTGAGCAAAATTTGTAGACTATAAATAGAGAGACCAGGAAAAAGATTACAAGAGACCATGTAACTCCCTAAGAGGAAAATTTGCTACTGAAAGAATCCATAAAGAATATATTGAAAGCATGCTTCATATTATGAGTTTCATGGGAAGATGGTATTCTGCAGTAATATCTTATTATGTATGGGTTTTCTGCACATAGAGGGCAAAAATATTGAATCGACAGTAATAATGTGGTGTTAACTAATTAAGGCAATAACTTTTAATCTGATAAGAAGAATTAATTAGGGCTTGTTATTTTGTTTGATAAAATGAAGACAAGGGAATCTTTAATAAATGATTGCTCCTTTCCAGTCCATGAGTACTGGGGAAATTCCTAATAGGAACTCACCGTAGGCGCCAAAGGTAGTAATGGGGTGTATGCGAGGAACAGGAAGACAAGTTTGCCACAAAGAAGGCTTCTAAGGAGAGACCATGGCATGGTATGAAAGGTTAGAGTCAGCTGACACAGAGAGGCAGGATGGAGTGGAAACCCTGCCAGGTTTCCTCCCTCAGGAACCACATTTGTATCCCTGCTCATCCATGCTATGGGACATAGAGAGGAGACATTCAGCGGAAATGAGCTTCTTGACAGTGGGTTTCCCAGACTCTGGTTATGTAAGATGTAAATATCTGATCACCACTGAAGGAACAAACAAGAACTCTGCCAAACTCCTACAAAAGCACTCCCATGTGTGAGTGCATCATAATGAAGAGAGATGGCACAAGGACTGCTCAACACTCAGAGACCAATCTCACACCAGCTCTCTAGTCAAGGAAGAGCCATTTGAATGCCACAGAAGAATCAAAGCTTGTCAACTCTGCATGCAGTGATGAGAGAAGTTAAATTTTCTTGAAGTCAAACTTGATATTTCACAGTGTGTGCAGTATTACTTGGTACCTAGCTAATCTATAAGTCTCTGTTAGTTGTTTTAAGCTCACTGGAGAAGGAAGTCACATTGAAAGTCCATAGTTTACTAATAGCATGATCTTAACTCTAGGGAGACTGAGAAAGTTCATGGCCGGTCTTGGCAACACAATAAAACTTTATTTCAAGGGGAAAGAGAAAGAAAAGAGAGAAGGAAGAAAAGGGGGAAGGAGGGATGAATGGACAGAGGGAAGAAGAAACTGGGGTCTGGAAAAACTCACTGTTAAGTGGTTTCAGTTATTCAGAATGAATATTGTCCCTGAAGAGGACCTTAGTTTGTTTATCAACACCCATGTCAGGTGGCTTATGGCCTTCTGGTCCTCTGTAACCCCATCTCTAGGGGAATCTGATGACTTCATCTGTGCTCCTTGGTCACAACATTCACATGCACACACTCTTCCCCCACATATACATATAATTAAAAAGTAAATTAAAAGTCTAGTTTATAAGTTTGTGGAAAGAGAATTAAAAGGACAGATAGAGGTTGTTACTTAGTTACCTAAGAGTGGGTTAAAGAGATGGATTAATCTAAAATACTGGCTTGTCTAAGTAGACTTTTGGCAGCTTGAAATGTGTTGTTAAGAAAAGGGAGCACAAAAATCTGTGCTTGTGAAATGCTAGATTAATAAAGTGTAGCTATAAAAGCCACATCCAGTTACGTTATGTAATTTCTGCTGAGCAATATGAATTAGTCAGTATTTCAGGACTTTTCCAATTTTCTTAGAACTGAAATTTATACTTTACTTCCCAGAAAAGTTACTCTGACTTTTACGCCATGCACTTTGCTCGTAGAGGCTTTTAAAACAATAATGACTCCAAGGCTCCTGTGCTCCCCTGATTTTAGTGGCGTGGAGGAAGGGGCTCAAAGAGCATAGAGAAATTTGCTAACAATTTATTTTTATTTAACACCCAACAAGGGAGAGATTTGTTTCCTCTGCAGATTTTAAGAGATTTAAATAGAGCCATTTATGTTCAGCTCAATTAAGCTACTGATCATTCTATTTTCTTAGCAGTAATGTTTCTGCAGCCCATTATTTCTTCAGAACAATGAAACAGCCCTGGTAGTCCAAGCTATCATTTCTCAGCATGTAAAACCCATGTGCAGTTTAACATGAATCCACAGTTCCGCCTCCAGCTGACCTTTGTAAGCAGGCCTGGGGGTGCAGGCTTGCTCCTTGATAGAACAAAGGAGGGAGTTTCTCATGCTGTCAATGAGTGCATTTATATCAAATAAAACAAATCCAAGAGCTGCACAATTGCAAGATCTATAACATTTAGGAGCAAACATACTAACACTTCTCAAAGGCATCCCCAGAGAATTTCCCTACAGCTATAGACAGCAATGAATGTTACTCATTCCTGCACAAGACTGAATAGTATTTCGTGAAGTTAGCATATATTAGCATGGAGATAGTATGTATTAGCACAGGTGCAAGCAGTGTGGGATGGGTGGCTTTATCAGCACAGAGAGGAACCTTCAATTAATTCCAACCTGAGTACTAGTTAGTTTGTGTTCTGATGCTAGTTCCTAGGGGAAAAGACTAAACAACAGGCCATGTCTTCTAGAGACATGTTGCTTGTTAATATTTCTGTCGTTGAGTAAGAATACAATAAAATCCAAGCTACGTTCTAACTCAAAATGATGTGAATAGTATGCATTGATTACATGATATATGTTTGTGCTATAGTAAGTCTTTGGCACATACACACATACATCTACAAAGTATGTTTATATTCTATTTGAAAACATGGAAGTAGCTAAGGTCGCATACCCAGTTACTAAATTTCACAAATAAAAATACAAATTACTGCATTTGTGACTTCTCCATGTCAATGACAAAAATATCTGAGAAAAGAAACCAGGCAGTGGTGGCATATGCCTTTAATCCCAGCACTCAGGAGACGGAGGCAGGTGGTTTTCTGTGCGTTCGAGATCAGCCTGGTCTACAGAGCAAGTTCCAGGACATTCAGGACTACACAGAGAAACCCTGTATCACAAAAACAAAATAAGAAACTTAAGAGAGGATTGGGGATCATTGTTTCAGGGGTGGGGGTGTTGGTCTGTAGTTGGTGACTCCATGTGTTTGGGCAGAACATGATACCCACACACAGGTAGCCACCACATAAACCTATGTTAATTTGCATTTCTGATAAATCATGGATAATTGTTAGTAATTGCTCTAAGTAAGAGACATACTTATTTTAAAGGTTTTCTCTGTTTACCTGGCGATTCTGTGTGTCTAGGAGTTACCTACCCATTTACTATCACCTTATGGCAAAGTGACAAGAAGATGAGGAAATTCTGACAGGTGCTATTTCTTTTCCCTACAGGACTCTTGCTGACTCCAAACTAGTCTAGCTCACAGAGGTTAAGAGAGACTGAACACATTTATGGAATTCATGTGCAGAAGCTGGACATGAATTCTGCCACAGAGGAAAGCCTTTAATCACAGCTCCTTGGGAAGGTGCAGGAATCAGGGCTGTGATGAGGTGTATGGCATGCTCAGAAGATAGAAGATGCTGCCTGTGCTTGTCTTGGTCTTTGTACATCATGGCCTCCTTGGCATCAGTCAATATCATACCTTTTTATCAGACCAGTGTTTCCAAATTCAAGCTTACATTTGTCCTCACTAGTGTGAGCTAAAGGTACTTTGCAGCTTCTCACTTCTATCTAGATAAGAGTTCAGACTCTCTAGAAGATTTCAGGAGTCCTTCAGCTCCTTTCCATTCCTCTCCATCACACCCTAACTCTTTCTGGGCTCCACTTTCTCCTTCTGTTTCTTCTGCCTGCCTCTGGGTTCCTGTGTTGTCTTTGTTCATTCTTTGTTCTCCACAGTTTTGTCTTACTTATTCTGCAATCCCTTCTCCCAGAGTTCAGTCTTCTTCCTCTCTTTGCTTTCCCACTGAAATAGGTCACCTGTCAGTCTGGAGCTCCAGGTGAGAAGACATAAGGCTCCATCAAAGCCTTTAGCAGCTTGATGCCCAGAAAGTCACACCTCCTCTTAAATTGGTCATGCTTGGATCAAACATAGAATATGGGCCCTGGGATTATTGTCATAGAAATCTTCTTAAAATTTATACTATTATGACTTTTGATTTTTAAATGCATGAGCATGTGCTCACACACACACACACACACACACACACAAACACACATACACTGTCTCTCATATATTCTCAGTAATAACTGATTCTTTACCCATTCTGTGGTCCACAAGCTACTGATATGATGAGATTTTCTTACCCTTTCAGCAACAGTTATCCAGATAACATAGCACACATTTTTTAGTACAATGATGAAGTATTTGATTTCCAAACATATTTTCAGTTTGACGGTAAGAGATAATACTATATGGCTATAAGAGAAGAGGTCAATCTTTCTCTTTTTCCTTTGTTGATTTGAGATAGAATCTAAGACCTTGCACATCCTAGACAAGAGCTCCACCATTGAGCTATCAGTCCAGCTTTTGTTTCTTCCTAACTCAGTTAGAGACACCCTCACTAGGTTGCTTAGGGTGGCCTTGGAACTCACTATGCAGCCCAAGTAACCTTGAACTTGCAGTCTGTCAGTCTCAGGCTTCCACTGGCTGGGGATACAGGCCTGAGCCCCCAGGCTTTGTTCATTTTTATTAACTCCAAGGTATTTTTCATAAATTATTTAACAACTGACCTGGGTATACATGTCTAAGTCACGTCCAGCCTTTTGCTATCCCTAGTAGCCACTGCATAACAAATTATTATGGAGCGGTTCACACGAATGTGCATACATCTAGTGGAGAAATGTTAAAAGCAGGCACCTAAGGAAAAACATTTGTTACAGTTATGCCATTTCTAAATTACATTTGTTACACTGTATCTTCCCATATTTAATCTCTGATGGGGGAGAGTTGCTGTCTCTGACAAAATAATGTTTATCAAAGTATGTTTTTAAACAATGTTGCCCCCACAAGATATCTCCATAAGGTTTTAATTTGCAATTCTATTTTTATGAGAGCGCTTCTGTATTCTTAAGATCTATTTGTAGTCCATCATTAAATTATTGGATCTTAAAATTTCCCTTTTGTTTATTGAACTGTTGGCATTTTCTTACTGATTTGTAGGAACTCTTTATATGTTAATGAGAGGAGCCCCATAGAAATGGAGCCTTTATGGTTTATTTCTCCTAGATTTTTATTTGTGTTTTGATTATTGTAGTTATGATTGATCTTTTTCATTTTATGTAGCACAAATCAATAATCACTACTTGCAACTTTAGGTATTAGGCTATATTATACAATTCTTCTCACTCTAACATTATTATTAAAGTATTGTGACAATAGAGGAAAGCATGAAGAAAGAGGCACCAAGATTATCATATGAAAAAGGTTAGGGCCCCGATGGCCCAGAGAATAAAGGCTCTTGTTGCCAAAGTGGAAGGCTTGGGTTCAGATTCCCAGACCAATGTGGTGGAAGGAGAAAAAAAAGCTCCTTCAGAGTGTCCTCTGACTGCCACACACATGCCACACACACACACACACACACACACACACACACACACACACACAAATGTAACTTCTTTTTTTCTTAAAGAAAGAAACTAGGTGGCAGAGGAAAACAAGAAACCACTCTGGTCCTGACATACATATCATAAAACACAGCATGTGCAAGGAAAGCCCTGGAGGGGCTGGGAAGATGGATCAGTGATTAGGAGCACACACTACTAGTGCAGAGGACCAGTGTTTGGTTTCCAGCACCCATGCACCCATGTCAGGCAGCTCACAACCAGGGGATACAAAATCTCCTGTCTCTGTACTATGAATATATACAGAGTCTATAGGCATGTGCACTCCTGCCCATTTCCACATACAGTCGCATCCATAAACACATACAAACACATGGTTAAAACTAAAATGAGTCTCCTTTAAGAAAGAAGAGAAGGGAAGAAAAAAAAGAAGAATGTTGGAAAAGGTAGGTGCTATGCAAATGGCACGTGAAAGATCAGGAGGCTCCTACTCCAGGGCTTTGCAGTCTCAGGAGAAGCCATCTCTTTTTATTCATATACACATGTCCCTGATCTAATAATGTTATGTTCAAGGACACAAGAATCTGGAAAACTCCACTGATGCCATCTGGACTCTTACCCACAGCCGTAATACAATTCTGTTATGACTTTTTCTTATACTTTATGTCTTTCACTGAAACCTTCAGTTCATCTAAAATAAGGCACAAGGTATGACTTCATGTCTGCCTATGACAGATATTTGCAAAACTTCATGACGTGACTCATAAGATCCTTTTCTTTTCTTTCCTGACTGTTACTATGTGATTTTCAAATACAAGCATACACTTGGCAGCATTTGGAGATGTATAATCTTTTATGTCGGGGATTTTACCCATATGAAGAGTGTGATCTCCTCTTCAACTCAATGCTCTTCTCACTCACATAAACATACTTTAAAAAATCATTATTATTACTTATTTGTATTGTGGAGAGGGTGAGTGTTGATGCCTGCATGCCACACACACGCAGATGGTATCCATAGAGGTCTGAAAACATCTTACAGGAGTTGTTTATCTTTTTCTTTATCCACTGATCCATCTCACCAGCCCCACCCAAACATTCTTTAAGGCTGCCCGATACTTGGATCTCATGGGAGGGCACCTTGCCTCTTCTATGTGAAATTATATGTGGCTTTAATACTTCTTCCCCTGAGTTTCTTCCAACTATCTCATCGTCTCTGAATATGATTTGGGGTGATCTAAAGATTTATTTTTTATTATTCTTCCATGTGTCTGAATAAATTCATGTATAGTGCATGTGTGAAGTTGCCAGAAGAAAGCCCAAGAAGGCATCAGATCTCCTGAGGCTAAAAAGTCACACATGGTTGTGACCTATCTGATGGAACACAATCCAGGTCCTCTGTAAGAGTGATAAGCACTCTTAATTGCTGAGCCATCTCTCCAGTCCCAATTTTTTGTGGTCTAAAAGACAGCTATTATTGTTATTTCATCTTGCATTTGGCGGGAGAAAGGACAAGGCTTTAGAGGCCAGAGTCATTGGAAAAAGTATTGACCCAGAGAAATCATGAAACCTTCAGGAAGGAACTTAATTACACTCCATTCAAAAGTCCATGGCTCTCTTGTGATTTGAACATATTAACACAATTCAAATATCAGCTCAAGGTTCTTTACTTCAAACAAAATTAAATTTAAAAAAAAACCTGAATGAATCTTATGGGCCAGTTCCTTCCCATAAATGCCTACTTGCAACAAATGATCATTTTTACTGCTTCGACCTATGGGTTATCTTACGTTTGTTTTTATTCAAATTGCTAGCCGTATCTTTTTTTTTTTTTTTTTTTAGTTCAGTCATCCTGTTATAGCTTTGTTAATTTTTATATGATTCTATTTTGATATTTTTCATCAACTTTCTTATATTTTATAATTTCATTTTTTCCCTGAAGAAATATATGTGTGCTGGATTGATACTCAACAGGAGAGTGAGAATAATATTGGTTTTAATTTAAAGTTTATTTGTTTTTATTTATGCCTATGTGTCTGTGTATGATTATGTGTAAATATGTACAGTTGCCTAGAGGTCAGACGTGTCAGAGTTCCTGGAGCTGGAGTTGTGTGCAGCTGTGAACCGCCTGGCATGGGTGCCAGGATCCAAACCTGGGTGTTCTGTACAAGCAATAAGCTTTTTCTTAACCACTGAGCTATACTTCCAGAATGGGTACCTTGTTTTTATCTTAAATAGCAGAAATGAGAAAATATGTGGGAATGGTCTCAGGAATATAGATATGAAAGAGTTTGCTCTGAACATCATTTTTAGATATGAAGTGGGAAACTGAGGAACATGTGACTGAGGAAATGACTCAGTCAGTGATGCGCTTGCCATGTGCACATTGAATCCACAAGTGCTTGCTAACTTTTCTCAACTTGAGGAAATGGTGAATTGTCTGAGACAAGGGAATTACATACATACAACCCCCTACACACACACACCACTACCACTACCACCATTACCCACAAAAGAAAGTTAGAGACCACTTAAGATAGAGATAGCGAGGTGGTAATCATCAGCATAGCAAAGATACAAAAACCACAGATGAAACTACCTACAGTGTGGGCAGTAATAAAAAGTAGATCTGGCTCTTGAGTAGATGTGGGTAGACATGGCTGGAAAAGTCTGTAGAGGTCAGCCCCTGCTGTGGAGAACACAGAGGAAGTTGACCCAGAACACGGGAGAGGTGAGAGTGTATTGGCTGTTCTGGTTGCTCCAGGCAGAGGAGAGCTCATGGACAGTGAGGGGACAATGGGCCCCCAGGAGAGATCTCGAGAACAGTGCAGATGCAGAACACACTGCACTGAAATATGACATGGACTAGTAATGAGAAACTGGAGGCAACAACATTAGACAACCCACTCTGAAACTACCAAGGGACTGGGTGTTCTAGAAAATCTGTCTGTCCTCCATTCTCACACCACAAACAACACCCTGTGATGGCAGGAGGTGTGATAACTTTTCTCTTCTGTAAGCAAGCCATCAATTCTGGAGAGCATCCTCCAGGCCAACTAAAATCCGACACCATCCACCTGAGCATGGCATTACATTCCATAAGTTGTAAGTTAGTGACTGTAGATGCTATTTCCTTCCCTTTTGTTCTAACTGACCACTATAGATAGGGGTATCACAAACCTCTCAGGTCAGATTTTATCAGCTCTTTTAAGATGCTCATAAAACTCAGGGATATACTTGTTTATTTATTTTAGTTATTTTAAAGGGATTACCAAGAATGAAGTTAGAGATACTGAGAACAGGGTATGTGAGAAGAGGCTAGGAGCTCCCACATCCAGCTGTTTCTGACCCCTTCCAGGGCCCTCCAAGAAATTCACTATGCCTCATCTTTTCAAACATTGTTTCGTATGTTTTAAAGGGTCTTTATGCATAATAATAATGAATTGAGTGGAATATTCCAGAAAGTCAGTCTGTTCAAGTTCTATGCTTCTCGGGGCAACGTTACTCTCACAAGAGCACAAGGCAGGACCCCTCTATCATGAGAGTCATGTCATTTACTATTGACCAGGGATAGATCTAAGAATTTCTTTTTTTTTTAAAGTATAAGTCCCATTTTATTTTTCCAAGGTGTTTTCTTCTGCCTTTATGAAGCCACTTTACATGGGCTTTGGTGGAGGTCGTGGGGCAGCACCAGCAGGTCTAAATCATGGTGGGGGTGTTCGTTCCTTCCGAGCTTCCCGAGATCGATTCCTGACTACCTTGCTATGAATAGCACAGCTCACACAGTAATGCAGCTTGACATAGAGCTTGGGGAGCACATAGGTGTCGAAGACACTTGCTTCAGATATGTCCCTGACGGCAGCGGCCTCTACGATGTTCCGAATGACGAACTTCTTAATGGCCTTGTCCTTGGGCACGCAGCGGGCGCAGTTAGTGCAGCGAATTGGCTGCACATGGCCGCGGCTTTTTTTGGCACGACCGTTGTTTCTCCTTTTTTTGGTCATCTTGGAGCCAAGTCCCGAAAGAGCTGAGAATTTCTTTATTGTCAGCTCCAAGACAGAGAGCCGTGGGTACCTGAGAGAGTCTATGCCTTCCTTTAGTGGCAAGAAATAATGAATGGATGGGTACTGCCTTAGGAAGAGAGTTATGATTAAGAAACAATAGGCAGACTCTAGTGCACATTACAAGATATAAATCTTGTATTATAAAAAACACACACATATATGTATATATATATACATATCATAATAGCAAAAGAAGGGTGAAAGTGTGGAGTAGGGGAAGAGAGATCTTAATTTGTAAGATCTTACAGACAAACACAAACAATAGGGAAGCCAAACAGGGTTTCTAAGTAACAGAGCAGGTGAGACAGGAAAGTGTTCTTTTAAGATGTGTTGTATTGAAACACCCCATTCTAAAGGGAGGCTGCTAAGGCTCATAAAGCAAACAATTATAACTTTCAGAAAGTACTCAGAATTTGTAAGATTCATAAGCTCCTCCTTCCCCAAGATTATAATTAAGCAATACATATTATTGGGTACAGAGATCCTCAAAACGTCAAGTGACCTGCCATGCAGATAATTTCATGACTGCCGGTTTCATGAGTCACCACCCATCCCAGGGAGTACTTTTTGGTGATGAAGGTGCACATGAGTTGCCCACATTCATGCAAGCGACCCCTAACCCTTACTCATGTAAGTAATACCAGTTAATTAATTGATTCAAAAAGGTGAACTTTGTTAGAATTATTTTGTTGGTCTGTCATTGGCACCCTATCTGTGCTGAGTAGACATGTGTTCAAGCCTCACCAAAAAAAAGTCATACATGAAGGTTATGGACAAGGGTTTGACTGAGTCAGCAATATTGTCTTCAGCAAGAGAAGTCAATACCATAGGAATAATGGAGATGCTATTATGTACCTAATTGAAGCAAATGAGGAAGAAAGGAATAAATGTTTTGATGCACAGAGCCATGCTTGGCTCTTTCTTCTAAAGAGAAGCAAGTCTAAGTGAAGCTACCCAGGTGTGGAGTTTGCTAGATAGCCTTTCAGTCTTTTTACTTCACTGGACTCTCAGCTTCATCCCTTCCATGGCATGATCGTCCTTCAAATGCAAATCATCTAAATAGAGCCTTCAAATCTAGATGAGATGAAGTGGCGAATTCTGAAACTCATTGACAGTAAATCTGTCAATACATAGCTTGCTAGACAGTGCCGTAAGTAAATTCTAATTTCAGAAATAGAATACGATCACCTTACATAAATTTCTCATTCACCCAGGGTAAGTTCCTCATCTTTGAATGGTAATATATGATTAAAGTAAGTATGGCATGGGTGGGTGTCCGTGGGACTACCTTTTCAGATTTTGATATATGAAGTAACTGATACCCCCTGATAACCTGTGCACTTTATAAATGGACTGCTGAGCTCTCTGCCTAATTTTAGGCTTAAATCATGATTCAAGGATTCAATTGTGCATTTGTAAAAGTGGAAGCCAACAGCATGATATGCTCGAGCTAAGAGCTTGCTTACTGAAGTGGGCATACGAGAAAAGGAAGGTAGTAGATCCACTAGAGAGCTTCCAGACTAGAGAGATGCATTTGAATACACCTGTTATCAAGAAAAGAGTGTAAAATGGTAAAAGAAACTACAAAACAATATCCTCATAATTCTTCTAATCACAATATATTTATCAAAGTGCTCTTCTATCCACTTTTGCTGAAGATCTTTGCATCAGTGGATTTGGACTGCACCCTCCAAATAGTAAGAAGGAATTCTCAACTCTTTTAGTCAATGTTTCCCAAATTCTCATCCAAGGAGTGATGTCAAGTTGGATGCCTCAGAGGCTCCATGGAGACTTTGGAAAAAAATAGGATTCCAGGCTCCCGTCCCTGAAATTCTCTAGTGTTCTTAGTTGGAAACAAATTGCTCAACAGAGCAGAACACACAGCCAGAAGGAGAGCTGAAGTTCTACACTACCTCATTAGTATATAGTATGCAAGTAAATAGGAATAGATAAATTATTTTCATTATAAAATAGAAGTGTCACTGGGAAGATACCTCAGTGAGTGAAATGTGTGTCATAAAAGCATGAAGAAGTGAAATCAGAGCCTTAACACTCACACAAAAGTCAGGCAGCAGCAAGAGTCTATAACTCCAGTGCTAGTGTGGTCAGAGAAAACAAGACAATCACTGAAGCTTATAGACCAATTATTCCACCTGCATCCATAAGTTCCAGGCTCAGTAAGAAACCCTGTCTCAAAAAAATCAAGTTGAGGAAGACATCTGATATTGAATTCTGGCCTTCACACATGTTCATACACCACACACACACACACACACACACACACACACACACACACACACACACACCACACCACACACCACACACACAAGCATGCACATCCACAGATTTAAAACTTATTTGAAAGTAGAGATTTCAATTTCCTCTGGACTGGCATTTCTCAAATGAAAAAGGCACCAAGAACTACTGTCTGACACATGGCCTTGTTCTCTGACTCCCAGTCCAGAGCAAACCATTATTTTAATGCCCCTCAGTCTCTCAATGTGACATAGTCTTTACATAGCATCATGGAGCACAGAGACATCACCTCCATCCTGTTTGGCATTTCAGAGGAATCATGGAACTTGGCTTCTCTAACAAACTCATTTTCTAGTCTCTGCAGACTCTCCTTTCAGGTGGAAGATGAAGTTTATCTGTCAGCTCATCACCTGAATCACATAAAGCCTTATTCGAGGTTATTGTCACCTTGGCTGTGGCTGTCGAGGGAGGTCAGACATGAAATAACAATTGACAATGGCACTACTGCTGTCCTCCATGGGTGCTCCTAGGAAATCTAGTTCAAGACAGGTTGGTGTCAGCACATCTGTGAACAATTTTTTCTATTAATAACACTATGTTAATAACTGTTTTGCAAAATACAAGATAAAGACAACAATATATGAGAATTAACAAATGATCTTATGAAACAGGTAATTTTAAACTATAAATTAATAACTAGATTCGTATAACTTCTGAGTACTAACCAAGTGGCACCAGAACGTCATAAAGCCAAATCCATTCATTAGAATTATAGCACATACATGAATAAATTATCTAAGTTGAAATTTTTCAGTCTTTTACAGTGGGAACTCAGAGACCCCTTTACAATAGGGATTATTGTATACTCAGGATCATTATTGCATGCTGCTGTTTAAGTTAACAGACATCCATACTCTATTTATTTTGGGATCCTTGAAGGCCACACTAAAGGTGAAAGTAGAAGCTCCTCATTATTTGTCTTTCTGCTTTGAAGTAACAGAGCCTCTAGTTTGTAAGAAGCTGCACAGCCACTCTGAATAAAGACCACATTCACCAGCTTCCTATAGCCAGGCTTACACAGATGACTAAGTTCCGCCCCCTGGGTGAGTAGGAGTGAAAATAGAGCTTCCAAAGACTTCCTTAAATGGAGTGGGAACCTTCTCCTTGCCCTCCCACCTCCCGAATGATGGAATATGAGTGATGACGGAGGCTCAAGGAATCTCCTTGACCTTATGGAAGCCACATGTCAGGAAGCCACAGTGCTGCAAGACCATAATAGACACTCTTACCAATCTTGCAGTGACCAAATAAACCTCATTTTATGGGTGCCTGTTATTCTGGGGTTTTGTTACTTAACATCAAATCTAAATTCAAATGATTTTTTAAATATCTTTTATACATTGGCATTCCAGGTAGTTGGAAGCTAATCTGATATACCGTCTGTGATTACTCAGAGAGAGGGAGAGAAGAAAGGAGGAGGAAGGAAGAATGAAAAAGAAGAGGAGGGAAAATAGGAGATGGTGGAAAGAAGAAAAGACGGAAGAAGGAGGGATATGGAGAGGACAGAGTAAGTGGAAAGCAGAAAGAAGAGAATGAGAAAGAGAATGAAGAAGGGGGAAGAGAAGAGGTAGAAAAAATGAGTAGGAGATTAAAAAAATAAAGTCGGTAACCATCTCTCCCTTTATCCCTTAATGTCCACAAATAAAGTAGAACTGGGGTTTGGTGCAAGCCAGATGTTGGGCTCACCGACTGGCAGATGAGGCCGCCTGTGTCATAACCTCCATCTGCAGATGATTAACAGCTGGCTGGAACAGGTAACCAAGGCAGCTGCCTTGGAAAAGGCAAAGGTGAATTGCTTCCACAGTGGATGTCATGGCCGTCTGCTGAAGAGCAACACCAACTGTGGAAACTCTGACGGGCTTGATGAACGGTGCCTCGTGGATATAAAATGTCATTGTACATTGTTACTCATTGGAAGGGTTTGTGGCAAAGACGAATTCTTAGAAGCAACTGGCCATATAGTCTTGTATTTTAATAACATATGTGTCAGCCAACAGACATATGCCTTAACAGCTTTTAATTATTTCTACTGTTTGCTTACTTCTTTGCATTAAACATGACTTCAGTCTTTTGCATATTCATCTGAAATCTCCATTCTCTTACCTTGGTTATCACTTCTCTATTAATTGATGCCAAGTCTGTGGGGAATTTTTTTTTTTCGAAAACAATCAGCCTTTCTTTAGGCCGAACAGCTCCATTTACCTCAAACCTTTTTTTTTTTCTATTCATAGTTTCTGCAGATCTCTTTCCTGGCAAGAGGGAAGTTTCGACTGCTTCTGCACCAACTTGTCAGTTAACTCGGCAGCTCAAGCACAACCCTGTTTTACAACAATTCCCCTGGCAGCTTGGCAGTTTCGCTCTCAGGTGTGTCTCAGGGGCAAAGTCATCCCTGCCAGCTTTAACCCTCTTAATCCCATATGAGATTCTGCGAAAGGTTCGTGGTCTCCTGCTCCTCTGTTTTGGATTTAATAGACATAGTCTGTCATTAAAGAAGAACAAAGGAGCGTTTGATGTGGCTCACCATGGAGCTTCATCGGGTTGATTAAGATACAAATTCTGAAGCTACTCTAGAGTGCATGTGTATTCTACTACCTTCCTCTTTCCAGCCTCTTGTACACATATAATGTTTGTAAGGGTGTGAGTGTAAGTGTACAACCAGAGCCTCCCTTGATTGTTTGCCCCCTTAATTTTTGAGATATGGTCTCTTAATGAACCTGAAGCGCACTGATTAGACTGGATTAGCTGGACCGCTAGCCCAAGTGATTGTCCTGTCTCTGCCCTGACTCCGGCACTGAAATTACAAATGCATGCCACCATGCACAACTCTTTATGTGGGTGCTAGGACGTCGGAACGCATGCCTTCATGCTTCTGTGACAGGCACTCTACCACCTGAGGCACTTCCACACTCCCTACTGGGAACTTTTCTTGAAGCAAACACATACTTGAACATCAAAAGAAAATAATTTGATGTAATAATTTAGTCTGAAAAGACCTCATGCAAAACCCAAAACACCCCATCAATAATGCAGAATTGCCATGTGATGTACAACGCAGACACGTGGAGAATCGTGTACTGTTTAATAAGACAGACACAAGAATGAAAGAAAAGCCAAGATGATGGACGATTCAGGCTCTGTTGGGAGCTCTGTGCTTCATGACTCTAGCAAGAACTGCAGGCAAGCTGCCAACGCGAAAAGGAATTAGCAATCAGTCATATATTCTTTGGAGTGTGTCAAATGCTGCTTCCCACACAGGCACATCTTTTTCCACCTGGTGACTGGATGTCTTATTTCCATCTCCTTTCACCAAACAACTCAGCAATTCTAGGAGCCCCAAGGCAGGATGCTTGACCATATTCATCCACATCCATCCACACCTGCTCTCCCTCTCCCACTCTCTCAAGTCTGCCTGGCCTCCATCTTTCCCATGTCCCGCAGTTGTGCTTTTTTTTTTCCTTTTTTTGTTCTTCAGGAGAACATGATGACCTAGAAAGACCCTGGGCTTTGAGCCAGAGGATTCCCATCACACAGAGAACTGCAAGATAAAAGTTCAGATACACAGCGTTTGGTTTCAGCCAGATAATATTTTTAATTTTCTGAATATGATGTGCCTATTTCTTTCTTAGCCACAGTTTCAGTTAAATACATGTTGTGTGTTTATGAGTTACACGTAGCAACCGTAGCCTAACTCTGACCTCTGCCATGGCTGTTTCGGTGTCAAGTCATCAAGTGTGGGAAGTTCTCAGTATCTTCTTTTGCCAAGAAGCAGCATGGTAACAGGAGCAAGTGACAGAGATCAGAACAGGTCTAGTGTCTTCCTCCCATTGCCAGCCTCTGTGCGAACACACCGAATGTATGCTATTAGATGTGCCTGAAACTCTCAGGTGTACCTTGCAACATGTTCCACTTATGCCCTGTTCAGCGATGGGTGAGGCACTACCCTTGGGAATTTAGAGCATGGGCGTCATTCACTCACAGTAATCCTGTGACAAAATGGTTATGATTCATAAAAAATTAAAAGAGAGAGAATCTGGCACAGAACTAGTCTGTGAAAATCATAAGGAATTTATAATAATAGGTGGGGAAGGAATCAAACACACATGTTCTTCAGAAGTCAATCACTTTCTCTTAGAAAACTTCTTTTTAAAAATATTTTATTTAATTAAAAACATTTTTTCATACTGTGCACCTGCTTAAATGATAAGATAGAACTGATTGAGTCTGAGCTTTGAAAATGTATCTAATACAATGGCTTTCTCAAGAGTAAGAGCTGGCCAAGAAGAGGCTAGATATAATGGGCCAGGCAGTAATTTAATAAATACAATTTCTGTGTGGTTATTTTGGGGCTTAAGCTAGTTGTGCAACTGAGAGCAAGGCTGTGGGCCTTCTCATCCTCTTTACCACAAATTGGTTGCCCAGTGTGGTACACTGGCTCCACGTAAAACCTGAGAGGGCTTAAAAAGGGAATTATAGATACAAATATAGAGTTTAACACAGCTGGCAGTGTGCCATAGCTCCTTTAAGAGAGATTTTCCTGATTCAGCTGTAGTGGGGGAAAAAAGCCACACCATTTTAAAATGAGGCTTCCTGGGCCCTGCCACCACTGCAAACTCCAGCTATGGAGCATTTGTGGGCCCAGATGTTTGTGTGCCCACTTGGGGTCAGGAACAAAGTAACTGAGACCATGCCTGTGGTTTGGCACCTTCCTGGGCAGGCAGCACGATCAGGTCTACTAGGTGTGCACAGGTGGGAGAGCATGGCGGATTTCTGCCGCCATACGGAGAGATGTTTCCAGGCTGTGCAGTGCTCTGTGTGGCAGATTTGACTGTAGCTCAGATAAAAAGCGTTTATGTGTTGCATGCTCATTCTCTGGGTTGGACTGCTGAGTGCAGCTCCTGCCTGGCAGCTCCAGAGCTAACAAAAATTGTATGTCCACCATTTTGAAATTGGAGAGAGGCAGAGCCAACATCCAGAGCAGCTGCAACCAAGTGGCTTAGCATTTTAAAAGCTCTTCAAGACAGTAGACAATTAAAGACAATGCAATAGGTCAGATTCAGACATAAAAGACCTCTAAATGGGTCACGGTGTTGGATGGGTGTACATAGGCTTGGGAGAGAAAAGAAAAAGAGTATAGGGACTCATGAAATAAAGTTAATGCTTTAAAAAAGGGTAAAGTCTTTAAAGAGACAGAGTGCAGATAGTCATAGATTGGGAAAAAAAGCAACGCAAAAATGGAAAATTCACAGAATGTCTGGATTATGTATTTTATTGTGTTTTCTTTAAATTTTTTGACTGTGAAGGAGCTAAGTACAGCGAGACATTTCATTGTGTATGCTGCTAAGCCAAACCAGCATGTATATTATAAAGGTATTATGACTTCAGAATTTGGGTCTAAGGATATGATGGTTTGAAAAAGAGGTTCTTCTTTTGTTTTCACAGAGGATGAGACCCTGTGGATTCCTTCTAGACCAATATGGTATGATAGACCCCGCCCTCCTGAAACGTTGCCGTACACACCCTCAGAAAATTACTTTACCCAACTGGTAACTGAGATGAACCTGGCACACAGGATACACCATGAAAGACCTGATTGACAGCACCCCCATACAGCAGGAAGAAGTTTGGAGAGAAAAAACTATGCCCATATTCCCAAATATTGTTTATAAATGTTCTTTTACATTTAAAGGGGGATATGATATAGATATGAATAATTTGCATTGGTATAAATTTTGATTTATTGATACAGGTTTAAGGTCAATTTTGTTATATGTATATGTATTTCTAATCTTGATTACGGTATTGTGATTGTGTAGTTCATTTAAAAATGTAATGTATAATTAGGAAATATAAGTTCTTAATAGATAATCATCTATAATAATCAAGCTTGTAGTCATGGTAGTTAGATTTTCTAAAAATAGAGAGATACATTTCAGTTAGATAGGCATTCTTCATATCTTTCAAAGACTACAGAACATGGCATTTAATGTTTTAATAACATAGGGCTTTTCAAGACAATGAGACACATCTGCTCCTGGTGGCAGCAATCTACTTCAAGAGGAAGATGAGCATCAAAGAGGCTCCTTAGCCATTTGGGCAAAAAAGTGCTCTTGCCTAGACTGTTGCATAAACTGGACACAAAGAATTCACAGAGAGAGGACTGCTGAACTTGCCTAAAGGTGAGATGATCCTTTGGGGTTCCTGATTCATGAAAAGTCTATAAGACATTCTGCAGGATATAGAAGAAAGTGACTAAACTGTCTCTAAAATTTCCTGCTTCATGGAAAAGTTTGCTAAATTCTGTGGGCCTGTAGGCTGAAGATGGATGCCCCAACGGTACAGAGGAACTTTGGGTGACTGTACAGGCAGCGAGATGTCTCTCTCATTTCTAGAGTTTGGAAGTTGCTTATTTCTTGTTTACTTAGGTAATATTTTATCCTTCTGGAGTCTCTGATGGAGTTGAAGAATGGATAGTTATAGTTATAGTTTTCCTTTGTTATTATAAAAGATAAAATAAATATAAATACTGTAACTGTAATTCTTTCTTGATAACTGTTTTGTTATATGTAATTTTACTATGTTAAAGTGAAAGCCTTTCTTTTTGTTTAAACAGAAAAAGGGCAAATGGTATAGGAGGTTCTTCTGTTTGTGTGTTGCTTTCATTGGTTGAATGAAGAGACTGCCTTCGCCTTTTGATAGGGCAGCCCTTAGGTGGGCAGAGTAAACAGAACAGAATGCTGGGAAGAAGGCAGTGTGGCAGATGCCATGGTTCTCCTGCCCGAGACTGATGCTGTTTAGAAGCTTTCCCAGTAAGCCACGACCTCATGGTGAACACAGATTAATAGAAATGGGTTAGCTCAAGAGTGAGACTTGGCCAAGAAGAGGCTAGATATAATGGGCCAGGCAGTAATTTAATTAATACAATTTCTGTGTGGTTATTTTGGGGGCTTAAGCTAGCTGTGTGACCGAGAGCCAGGAGGTGGGACTGCGGGACTGCAGCCCGCCCGCTTACCTCTTACTACAGCTTTACACATTGGTAATAAGAAATCATCAAAACAAATACAGCAATGAAATAAAAGTAGAAATAAGAGTGCCTGTAGCAGATGAGGAAAACATGGAAATTATGCCCAAAGCAATGTCATACTCACATGGACATCATGGGCATTTTATTGGGGTATCTATACATATTCAAACAGCAAACTACTTCAGGGACAGATACATTTTTGAGCCTCTCAGTTGAAGGCTACAGTTCAAGACAAAGGATAGAAAGCAGAAGCATTTCCTATTGGAAATTCCTGTTGGGGCACTCATAAGTCAAGGTCATGAAATTCATGTTTGAAAAGTCGAAACGATGGGCTAAAACAGTTTGGAGCATGCCCAGCTAGCATTGCAATGATGGTGGACAGGTGACCCTTTGGACATGCACAACTTTGTCCAGACTGTTTTGGAAGACAAAAAGAAAGTGCATAGATAAAGTCGCTCACATTTAAAGCTCTTTTCTTCAAGTAGTGGCTAATGAAAATGCTATAAATGTGTCATTGGTAGACTTTTATGTCTTTTCTTCCTTGCTTATGTATACATCAAGACCTGCCTGTGCTCCAAAAATAGCCAAATGCAATTGCAGCATAGCAAGTTTGACTTAGTATTTCTGGTGTGATCATTTTAATGATTCCACTTCCTATACCTTTCGTACAACTGTAAACATACAGTGTGTCACTAGTGAAACAACCCCAATTACTCATTCTTCCTCTGACCTTTCGCCTGTAATCTTCCTTCTGTGGGACACAGGAAGTTTTGGGAAGGGCCGACACTGAGGGAGAAAGAAGAACGTATGTTGAGTACATTATTTGGAACAGAAATAGCTGAAGGTTTAATGATATCTTTTTAGGTCATGTCAAAATGTGCCTGGGGTAAAAATAGTGCTAGCAAAAGAGTCACTTGAGATCATGCAAGCTTGGCTGAAGACACAACTGGGAGGGATCTGCCTAACCATGGTACATTCTGCTTTTAGATGCAGGGTTTTCAGAAGCCTCCACTTGTCTTTATGGATTCCTTTTTGACCACTCCTTTGATGGCTCTTTGAACACACTGATGAAAATAAAACAAGCAAATTCCTTGGGTGTAAGTAGTTAAACCCCACAAAGCATTCAAGAGATACACTGGAGAAAATAATGAGCCCAAAGTCTCTCTCTCTCTCTCTCTCTCTCTCTCTCTCTCTCTCTCTCTCTCTCTCTCTCTCTCTCTGTGTGTGTGTGTGTGTGTGTGTATGTGTGTGTGTGCGTCCATGCATGTATGTGTGTGTGCATGCCTCAGGTGTCATCCACATCCACCTTTCTTGTATGTGTGAAGTCTCTCACTGTCCTGGAATTTATCAAATATGATTAAGTTGACTGGAAAGCGAACTTCAGAGATTTGCCTGTCTTTGCCTTCATAGCACTAGGATTAAAAGAATGCACCATCATCAATCTTTTTGCACAGGTCTGGAAATCGAACTTTGGTCTTTAAGTTCACAAGGCAAGCACTTTAATGACTAAACTACCATCTCCCCAGCCCAGTACCTATGCTATTTTACAACTTTCTTCTTTTCTGAAGAATAGACAATAATGGAGACCTAATCCTGTAATAGCCTACACTACTACCTTCCACACTTAAATAAGTACCATAACTTCCTTTGGCACTCATGTGTTTTTTTCTCCCGGCCCATAGTAAAAGAGCATGAGAATATCATCAGCGTAAAATAGGCACTGCTAGTAAAGATAAGCCTGATTCTTCCTCCAAGAATATGACAAGAATTAGGACAATACAGAAAGCCTCAGACTGACTGTGTCAATGAAATGATTTGGGTGTAAGGATGTTTTCATTTCCCTCTTTTTCGTCCCTAGAGGGCACAGCCTCTGCCTGAGTAAGCTGAGTCAACAGAACAGAAGCACAATCCAACAATGAGAATATCTCAGAGACCCAGTTTGAAGAGAACCTCAGCTATTCTCTCATGGACATTGTCTTTTATAACATCTGTACCGCTGAACTCATACCAGCCATATTTTGTCTCCTTTATGCCTTTCAAACCCTCCTTTGGCATCCTATGTTTCCTCCATAGTCTGTTGTTCTCCTCTACTAAAGAAGGCCATTTAAGTCCAAGATTCTTCACTGACCTCTCTCCTCCATCCCTCCACCAGATTTTACCTGCCTTGATTAAATTAAGTGAAAACTCATCTCCCTATTTTACAAAGAAACAGTATTTAAAATCATTTTTGTGCATAGGGTGAATGCACGCACATGAAGATCAGAAGAACAATTTCAAGATTAGATCTCTCCTTCCACATGTAGATGCTAGTGATGGAATTCAGGCCATCATCAGGATTGGTCACAAGCGTCTTACATACTGAACCCTCTCTGCAAACCTAGGTATTCCAACAGTAAGGTTTTCTATGTTGGGGGATATCCTGATGTAGTTTATAGGAAGAGTATCATCTTTTTATCAAGATAGCCACTGTTGAAGATGATGCCCAATAAATAAATCTTATCTCTTATAAAGTTTCCTTTAAAATAGCAATGCTCCTGAGTGCTTAGGTATCCAGCATATGAAGAAACTAATTTGATTTAATTTGAGTCTTTTTAAAGTAAGCAGTATGGCACAATTTTGATAAAAGGAAACTAGATAAGGCATGTTTGATGACCTCTCTGTGTTACTCACCACTGAAAAATACCTGAGAATGAAGCATGGAACGTATTTAGATTCAGTTTCCGCCATTGTCAACTGGCTGCATACAGTTTTTCAGCTGTAGCAAAGCAGAAGCATCATGGTGGAAAGGAACGACAGAAATGTACAGCAGAGGACATTTCTCACCATTATTGGGCAGCAAACAGGACTGGACTAACAGGGAATGTTGTATCGTATGTGCGCATATTCAAAGCGGTATCCCCAGTGACTCATTTCCTGCAATGAATTCCCCACATCCTTGTTTCTACCACCTCCCCATAAGACTGCTTAATTATGAGTCCATGATGGGTTATACTGATGAAGGCCAGAGACTGTGATGCAATCTTGTCTCAATGCTTGGATCACCCAGCAAGAAAAAAAGGCTCCAGAACATGGGGTGTTTGGGGGCTCACTCCATATCCAAACCACACTACCCAAGATAACATAGTATTTGAATGACAAAGAGAGATCTAAACGTATTTGACTCCAAAGTTCCCAACCAGTATGAGATATTTAGACAATGATTCACTCAATGACTAAGGCCGACAGTGATAACCAGGGACAGAGTCCGTGGTCATTAGAATTAGTAATTCTTCTACTGCAAACTTTCTATCTCCTTGGAGCAGAGCAAATCCCTCCTCTGCCAGAAGTGCCACCAAAGTCTTCTAAGATGAAAAGTAAAAAATCAAACTGATTGAGAAAAACAGACAAGAAGTCTTATAAAAGTCCATGGACTTTAGGAAAACAGAAAAAAAATATACAAAAACAAACAAATTAAAATAACTGATGAGGACACTCTCTTTTAAAGAATCTTATATTGTGTCATCTGTTCACATTCATACTTGTATAAGAATCCCATGGAATGAAGTTCAAATTTCCCACCATCGTACAGGCAAGTCCCCTCATGGTGGTCCATGCCTGCCTACCTATTCACCCTCAGGTGTGTCACCTGATCCCTTGAGATGTGTCAACTTGATTTTCTGCAGTTTTATTTGTTGTGCAGTTATAATATTTTCTTTTTTTGTTTTGTTTTTGTTTTTTGTTTGTTAATTTTTTTTTCTTTTTCGAGACAGCGTTTCTCTGTAGCTTCAGAGCTCTGTAGACCAGGCTGGCCTTGAACTCACAGAGATCCGCCTGCCTCTGCCTCCCTCCCAAGTGCTGGGATTAAAGACCTGTGTCACCACTGCTGGGCAGTATTTTCAAATGCTATGTGTACTGAGTTTATTCACTGAGTTTTCGAAAGATTAGGTGCCTCTGACTGGAAATCTCTTTTAATACCTACAGAGAAGAGAGGATTTCCATTCTAGAATCCACAAGAGCCCAGCTACCTCCCAGGCACTTTCTTCATTTTCCTTGTGTCCTTAGCAGCAGGAGCTGACCTTTCCTGCGAATCTTGCAGCATCCTGAACATCCTTACCTCCATGACTTAGAGCTACTTGACACCACATTTACTAAGTACATTTTGTGCCATGCATTACCCCCAACCTAATTTAATTTTATGTGATAGCAACTTGAGTTCATATTATTATCCCTGTCATACTACACATCTGAAGTCGAGATTTGAGAGGGGAAACTATTTTCTTCCAGTTACAGCTAATTGTTTGAACTAGATTCAAGCTCAGCTAACCCTGAAGTTGGATTCTGAAACTCACAAATATAATAAAGGATATTTTTATATAAGCTCCTATTACTCATAAAAAGCACTTTAAAATTATCATTTTCTGTACCTCCTATAATTCAAAGTTCTTTCTTAATTGTCAAATTCTAAGGATTTGTTTGCAGTTTCTGCTGTGCCTTCCTGTGTGTACTCACTAGCACATGTACACATGCATACATGCACAAACATGCATGCACATGTATCCTTCCATCAGTACTATGAGAAAGAATTTCAAAGGCACCTTATAATTGGGAAGCCATTCTAATAAGGAAGCCTGAAGTCTATGAGCAGACAGGGAGAAAGGAGAGACAGGAGAAAGGAAACAGATGCTGTTTACTCACCTTTTCTTGAATAAGATCCACAAATATCATGTGGAAACTACCTCCTAGTGCTAGTTCCCTCTGAGCAGGATGTTCTGGAGTCCCTATTCCATATTACTTCAAAGTCAAGATCAACTTTCCAGACTTTTGTATGCACCTTAACCATCTGGACAAGCCAATTAAAATGCAGATTTCTGATAAAGAATGCCTGGAATAGGTCCCAGGCATTTGTCTTTCCAAAGAAGCCCTTTCAGGAGTTCAGGTGTGTGCACTCTGAGAGTATGAGTGTATTCACTAACTGAAGTTACTGGGACTGCTTCCATGCCTGCTGCTGGATCTCCTCTCTCTCTCTCTCTCTCTCTCTCTCTCTCTCTCTCTCTCTCTCTCTCTCTCTCGCTCGCTCTCTCGTGTGTGTTTGTACATGCTTATGTGCACGCATGTCGGAGTGTGTATAAGCATATGTGTATCAAAGCACATGTGTTGTCAGGGAACAACTTTGGATGTCATCAGTCCTTACCTTCCACCTTTATTGAAACAGGTTCTCTTTGTTGTTTGCTGTTTTGTATGCCAGGTCATCTGGTCCCAGGGCTTCTGGGGATTCTCCTAGCTCTGACTCTCATGTCCCTATAGGAACACTGTGACTACAGGCACATATCTCAGTGCCTACCTTTTGATGCTGATTCCCAGGTTGTCACACTTCCATGTCAAGCATTTTTTCCACCAAGGTATCGCCCAGTCCCAGGACTGTTTCAAGGGTCCATTACTTCTGGTCACTGTCCATACCAGGGTGAAATGCTTCAAGGAAATCTTAGACAATGAGATCTCCATGGCCCATTCTCCCTGCTTCATATTTCATATTTCTCCAACATTTCAACTTTGTTAATTTTGCAAAAATATATTAGTGTGCCAAAGTTGTTCAATTGTGATTCAGCTAAATTTCTTCCCTTGTTGTATTTATTATTATGCCTAGAAACTTTGTCTATGGATACTAAGATAACCTTCAGATTTTGTGATATATTAATGTTTAATTGACTTTGCTGTTGACATCAGCAGCCACTTCTAACGATGAAATGATGACAAAGAAGCCCCTCCTGGTTATTACTGGAAATACTATTCAATTCTACAACAGTAGTAAACAGTTCATAAGGTGCAGCAAGTAACCATCTAGAACTGAAACCTACATGTACGTTCTGATTTCATTAATAGCACTTTCTCTTAGTTTATTGTAGGAACCACAAAGGGTTTGCAAGTGTCATTTCTCTGCTCAATATTAAGAAGCTCTTGTTAAAATGTACTTGCTGGGACTTGCTTCATGGTTGACCTAGTTGATCTGTGTTTCTTTGTTGCAACTATTGGCTGCCTCCTTCTTCTTTCTCCTCCTCCTTCTAGATTTGTATACAGAAAATCACTTTTTAAAGGCAAAGAATGCAGGTAGAAGAGCCAAAAATTATTGTTGCTTTTGAGCTCTTCCTCTATGGGCATTTATCTAACAGACACACAAAGTGAATAGTTTTGTTTAATACCGGCTAGACTACACTGCCTGGGTATCCTTTGTTTCCTGGGCACCCTTCAGATTTCTCACAGAGCAGAAAAAGCCATTGATATATCTCCAGGTTTACCCTTTGAGGACGTCTTTGCATGCTATTAACATGATGATCCCACTAGAAACAGATAAAAATCTTCTCGTTTTCATAGAGAAAAATGAATACTTTAATCTAAAACAAAAAAATAAGGGAAAACTTTAACAGTTCCTATCCTCAACAATGGAAACTGGAAGATGACAGAAAAGACATTGAAAATAATAAAGGAAAATTAAATATCTCACATGGAATTCTATATCCAACTCAACTATCAAAATAAACTCAAACACGAGAGCTCTCAGTATTTATCTCTCAAGAATCCTTTCTCAGGAAGTCCTAAAGAACATGAGGAAAGTGAAAGATTTATGGATCAAGAGCCAAGAATCCAATAACACAGAGAGGCAGAGAGTTCTAGAATTTCGTGATGCAGAAGGTGATCATAGCCAGATACAGCGCACACTCAACGCTCACTAGTGCAGGTGGCAGATCACCATTGGTGTTCTTCCTAGTGATAAGACTGACAAGAAATTAGCACTTGCTTACGAGAGACATTGAGACAAATGAGAGCTGGGATGGAATTTGTGAGAATTACTTCAACAATGAAGGTAGCAAAAAAAAAAAAAAGAGCAGGGCTAATGAAATATATAGTAAAAGGAAAGTCATAGTTTATACCAACTACCGCACCTGCCAACAGTGTCCCTATCACCAAAGCAGAGAGGGGTACAAAACCTGACTACAAGAGAGCAAATCGCAGGCTGTTCTGAGTGGCTAGTCTATAGGGCTTTTTTCTAAATATGAAAATTGTGTTTTAAAAAAGCAAAAACCTTTTTGTAAAATTTACAAAAGTAGAAGATATATAAAACTCTTATCTAAAAACAAATAAACACAAAATTGGTAGCTCTAAAATATAAAGTTACAATTGTGTAACTGCTGTTTTTCTTAAAAGCCTTGTAGAAATATAAATTTTTAGTGCAATCACATCAGGTAAAGACAGTCTTACAAGAATGGCCCCAGTCTCTAAAATGTAACATGTTCTACTGTCTCTTCAGAAGGACATAACTGGACAAAGTCAGAATTTATTTTTGTGAAATGAAAGGTTTTAAGACTCTCCTCAGAAGACTAGTGATCAAGTGGGAAGGTGAAAGACTCAAGTATGCTAAAACTCTTGCTTTCTGTAAACAAGCTTTTATTTTTATTCGTATACAAAAATTTACATTATCTTGGGATGAACTACTTATGTTTCCAGATTAAAAAGTAGTTATTGAGACACAGGACACTCAAAATTCTGAGGAACCTAATTCACCTAGGAAATGGGGCCCTGGGTGAAAATTAACAATATACTCTGCCGAACAGTTTTAGACTGGAAAGTCTAGCTATTCCTGCAATTTGCCTGTCCACAAGAAGGCTTATAAACAAATCATCAGGTGCTTTGAAAATCCTGCAACCTGGAGAGTGATTGTTCTAGAGATGTGGAGAGAATGCTGACCATGTTGGGATGGGTGATGTACAATTAATCATCTTCTTTCAGGTGAGATTAAAAAGAAATCCAAATTCAATTGCTACTTAGCCAAAAGAATGTCTCAGGAAATACTCAAGGGAATGACTAGAGGGTCATCTCAGAAGCCACATAGACTATAAAATCTAAATCATCGAGTTCACTGCCTTAAATAATATGTAGGTTGCTTTTTAATTTTTTTAATTATTTAAAAATCTTTAAAATTTATTGTTTGATGGTTTTACACATGCAGACAATGAATGTCAGCTATGCCACTCCCATTCACCTTTTACCTCCCTCCCTCTTTCACTGCAACCCTTCTTTCAAACAGTCTACTTAGGTGTTTTCAGGGCGTGGGACCCACTGAGTTTAATTTATTGCTTGCATGAGCCCAGATGGGAAGTTATTTACTGGAGCTAAGGCAACTTTACACTGGCTACACCACTGAAGAAAATGGCATCCTAATAAAACTGTACAACTAGCACAGAATGGTGGCAGTTACATGACTTTAATCTCAGCACCTAAGAGGCAGAGGCAATCCTCTGTCTGATGAGGGATTGGTGAAGATCTTCTCCCATTCAGTAGGCTACTTTTTTGTCTTTTTGATTGTGTCCTTAGCTTTACAGAAGCTTCTCAGTTTCAGGAAGTTCCTTTACTTATTGTTGCCCTCAGTGTCTGTGCTACTGGGCTTATATTTAGGAAGAGATCTTCTGTACCTATGCATTGAAAGTTACTTCCCACTTTCTTTTCTATCAGGTTCAGTAAGTAAGGGGAGCACTCCTCCATTGCTGATGAAAATACAAACCTGTACAACCATTCTTGAAATTAGTATGGTAGTTTCTCAGAAAATTGGGAATCAACCAACCACAAGACCCAACAATACCACTCTTGGGTATATGCCCAAAGAATGCTCAACCATATTATAAGGACATTTGTCCAACTATGTTTATAGCAACATTATTTGTAATAGCCAGAACCTGGAAACAAACTAGATGCCCCTCTACCGAAGAATGGACAAAGAAAATGTGGTACATTTAGACAATGGAGTACGACTCAGTGGAAAAAAAAACAAAACAAAAAACCAATGACATCTTGAAATTTGCATGCAAATGAATGGAACTAGAAGCCATCCTGAGTGAGGTAACTCAAACCCAGAAAGATGAGAATGGTATGTACCCACTCATAGGTGAATTCTAGCTGTAAAGCAAAGAATAAGGAGTCTATAGTCCATGACCCCAGAGAAGCTAAGTAACAAGAAGAACCCTAAGAGAAATATATATTGATCCCACAGGGAAGGGGAAATAGACAAGACCTTCTGAGAAAATTGGGAGCGTGGAGGTGGGAGGAGAAGAAAAGGCAAAAGGGGAAGAGGAGGGTAAAAGGGAATGAAGAGGACAACTAGAGGGAGTGGGATGGTCAAGATGGGGGAAGAACAGAGATGAACAAGGAAAGAGAGATCTTCATCAAGGGAGCCATTATGGGGCTAGCAAGAAACCTGGCACTAGAGAAATTCCCAGGATTCCAAAAGGATGACCCCAGATAAGACCATAAGCAATAGTGGAGAGGGTGTCTGAACTGGCTTTGCCCTATAATAAGACTGTTGACTATTTTAAATGTCACCATAGAACCTACATCCAGCAGCTGATGGGAACAGATGCAGAGAACCATAGTGGAGCATTGGGCTGAGCTCCCAAAGTCCAGTCGAAGAGAGGGAACAAAGAGGTCAAGACCAGGATGGGGATACCCACTAAAAGAGCTTACCTCTGTTAATGGGAGCCTTCCAGCTCTGGCCTGACCACGAGGGAGCCAGCATAGGACCAAACTAGACCCTCTGAATGTGGGTGACAGTTGTATGGCTGGGGCAGACTGTGGGGCCACTGGCAGTGAGACCAGGATTTATCCCTACTCTTGTTCTGACTTTTTGGAACCCATTCTCTCTGGAGGGATGTCTTGCTCAGCCTAGATATAGGGTGGAGGGCCTTGGTCCTGCCTTAAAGCAGTGTGCTAGACTTTGTTGACTCCCTATAGGAAGCCTTTGTCTCTCTGAGAAGTGGATGGGGGTAGAAGGGGGTGGAAGAGGGGGAAGATGGAGGGAACAGGGGGAGGGGAGGGACTAGGAAATTGATTTGGCATGTAAAATGAGAAAAGTTTTTTATTTAAAAAAAATAAATTTTATAAAGAAGAAGAAAAAGAGGCAGAGGCAATAGATGAATGTCTGAGAGTTCAAGGCTAGCCTTTTCTACAATGTAAGTTCCAGGTTATTCAGAGTTACAAAAAGAGACCATATCTCAAACAATAGCAATTACAAACTATGTTTCTACTGAGAGTAGAAAGACATCCTGAAAATAAATCAGCTTTTTGAGACATTATTGTCCTTTTGGAATAATTCACCTTCTCCTATATTAATGGAATTGATTTAGTGAATACACATTGCTGTTTGCTACTGATTTTTACAATAATTGGGAGACATTGGCCTTTGTGACAAAAACCTGACTTTTCCCGTTTCCTCACTTCTGTGCACAGACATGCTACTCACTGACATGTGTATATACATACATATTACATGTGTGCAGACATAATGATGAACATGTATGCATACAACACACACCATAGACAGACATAGGACACATGCATACATACACACATATACACTCATATGTACATGTCTCATCCCATGTCTATTTTAACTGTGTGCTAACCTGTAAACTTACACAAAACAAGCATTCACTGAGGAAATATGTTTAATGCCCAGTCTTGAAAGAGAGATATTGCCAACTGCCAGTATTGGAGTTGTGCTCCACAGTGCACTTGAGTCCAGAGGAAAGTGGGTCAGCTGCAACGACTACAGGATTAACACCGAATACCCATGCAAATATCTCCAGAATTAGATGAAGATGTCAGACATTCACACTTATGTCACTTACATGTACTCATCACTCTGTATGGTCATTTGTATGTGTCTTAACATACAAATTATTATTTTATTATAGTTTTATTAGACATGGCCTATTCTTGTAATTATGAGTCCCAAAGTCATCTGAGGGTAAAATTTTAGAAGGTAGTTTGTGGAAGCAAAGGATTTGTTGTGGGAGATTTATTCAATTAGCCAATGACATTTGGAGTGACTAGTCACATAGGCATGGTTTTCTCTGATACATGACCAGTTAAGACTGAAGGTCAGGGAATCAATCGCATGCTCCCTTGCTTGGATGTCGAAGACTTCTGACTCTCCATTGTTTGACCTGGTCCAGAGCTATCTCCATCCTTCCATGGTGGACAAAGAGGCAATGGCTCCACTTCCCACTGTATGCATGAGTGTGTGTGTTCCCTATTCATCCCTTAATAACTAAGTTATTTCCTCAAGCATTGGTGGATTTCTTGCTGTAAGAATTCTTCACCTGGGTGCTGGAGGGATGGCTCAGAGGTTAAGAGAACTGACTGCTATTCCGGAGGTCCTGAGTTCAATTCCCAGCAACCACATCGTGGCTCACATCCATCTATAATGAGATCTGGTGCCTAGAACACTATACACATAATAAATAAATTTTAAAAGAAAAGAATTCTTCACCTGCAAAATAGTCTTTCTGAATTTTATATTTTATGTAAATATGCTTCATGTTTAAATGTTGTCACTACACACAGAGAAAGAGAGAAAGAAAGAAAGAAAGAAAGAAAGAAAGAAAGATTATTTTCTTCCAAATTAAAGATTATAGCCATTTCATGTCTTCTACCATCTCCATCCATACTTTACCCTGAGTTTGAAAGATGGAACTCAGGTTTTGTGCATGCTAGTTAATTGTTGATCTACCACTGAGCTATATTACCTACCCAGATTCCCATCTTACTTAGCTGCTCTGATCTCATTTCTCTTTTTGAAAGCATATTATATATCTTCTTGGCTTTGCATAATTAATGTGTCCAAATGTGATATCCAAGATACTCTTCATCCATTATCAATTATCCACTTCTTTAACCTATTTTTTGCCTACTTACATATGTACAGCTGAAATTGACTAGCCATTCCTTGTCTAGTTATGTTCCAATTTCTTGCTCAGAAATTTTTTAAATGACTAGAACTAGGGATCTGAGTTGAGATACTCAAAAGTTATAATTTGTGGTTGTGGATGTAGCTAGTTTCAGTGTTTATCTATTAGTATTATATGTGACGTCATGGACTAAAGAAAAATTACAACTCATCCCTAAAGTTAGTTAGTTAGTTTAATGTTGCATATATAATTTTCTTTCTATAATTTACAATAAACAGAAAAGGAAAGACTCATGAAACATACAGGTGCCTCCTATGTGTGCAATATATCCATATGTGTAATCATATGGTGTTTTAACATATCAATCATCCTCTAAAAATAATGTGTTTCTTTGTGGAAAATATGAAATTAAATGAAATTGAAAGTAGCAATTATAGAGTCATCCATTTCATAAGAGTTAATCATCTTTAACATTTAATAAAATTGGGCAAGAGAAATAGCTTATATGGTAAAGGCAATAGCCACCAAGGCTAACAACTTGAGTTAGATCTCCAGAATCCAAACAGTGGACTACTACAAGCTTTCATATGACCTCCAAAATCACACTATGGCACACAAAATCATACTCACCACATGCACGCACGCATACATGCATACATGTAAACAGAGACATCCATACACTCGTAACTAAAAGCAAAATCTAGCAAAAATACAACAAAATAAAAATTTAAGTTATTTAATGAATTATTTGTTTTATTAGCTTTGTTTTGTTTTTCCAAAGGCAAGGTCTTACAATGTAGCTCTGGCTCTTCTGGAACTCATTATGCATACAGACTGGCCTCAAACGCATAGAGATCAGATTGCCTCTGCCTCGCAAGTGCCAGCATTCAAGCTGTGTGCTAGCATGTTCACCTTGAATTTATTTTTTAAATCCAGTAAGGTCATCAGCATTTTGTGTTGGTAAAACCATATGGATATACACAGATGTTTATATATACATATATATGCACACACATATAATTTTTGCTGAATGTTTGTTTTGGCTAATTAATTATAGAGATATATGCCCATACAGTAGTGAAGAGTCCTGATTGTAACCGTTGAAGAGATCCACATAAGTGAATTAGGTCTCAATATCAACACATAAAGCATGTCTGTGGGTTAGCATGTAGATAAGGGTGGTGAGGCAGAAAACATAAAACTTCTCCACTGGAACTTTAGAACAAATACTTTAGCTTAAATATTAGTGAGCCATCTGTTCACACTCACCTTGGGAGAAGGACCCGATCACATAGAATGGAACACTATCTTTTTAAATGCCAAGTCCAGGTACAGGGAAAGGAAATGTCCCTCTTTTCGATCAGTATAATGATGAAGGCCTCCATAACGAAGAGAAGAGGTTGCAAAATGACTTAATATACTCTATGTAACACAGTGGCCTTTGAAAGGAAATAAAATCCTAAAGAAACACATAGACATGTATATAATCATGTATGTATAGGTGTTCGCACGTGCGGACCACACATGTGTAGGTGTGTATGCACTTGTGAATGTGGGGGTGCAGAGACCACAGATTGACCTTAGGTGTCACCCCATTCATTATCCACTTTAATGAGTCAAGGGCATCTAGCAGAGTCTGGAGCTTACCCATCTGGCTTGTCTAACCGGCCAGTTTGCTCTGGAAATATGCTGTCTTATCTGATGTTGGAATTACTGGAGGGCCACCAAGTTCACCCAGCTTTTATATGTGTACTAGGGATTGGAACTGTGAGCCTCACAATTATATAGGAAGTATTTTATCCACTAGGCTGCCTCTCTAGCTCCAATCTGTAATTGTCTTTGTTGTTGTAGGCTCGTTAAATTGGCTAGTCACGTGAATGAAGAGAGATGTGTGATCTAAGCATACACTGGAGGGGAACACCGGTGCTTATTTACTTACATTTGTCTTCATTTCTGTAGAAGTAATAGTGTTCCCACTCTCTGTGCATAAGAAGTAAATTTGCTAAATTACAACCTCATAACTGGCTATATGGACAAAAGGTGAGAGGTGACAAGAGAGTGACCTTCTTACCTATATTATTATTCTGATTCTAAGATGCTGTGTTTCAGAATAGTGTACCATGAACTCATTGGTACCCTACTCTCTGACCCTCTCTACCAGGAGTGGGTGACATCACTTACAAATTGTACAAGAACAACTGGTCTTACTAAGATTTTACTAAAAGTCCCTTGACCAATTAGAGAAACATAAAAGCTTGGACACTTACTTAGAAAACATCCATAAACAACACAGGGATGTAGTGGAATGCCCTACCCCAAGGACAAAGACTCAGGCAAAATGATCAAGAATCTTTCTTTTAAGACTGAGGTGGGGCAATAAATGCAAGGCATATAGATTCCATGTGACTACAACTGAAAGAAAATTACCAGAGAAGGGGACTTAACACACAAGGTTGGGAAACAACACAGAGCCCAGTTTTGGGGGATTCTTTGCACAGATTCAGAAAAAAAAATGTAGCAAAGGTGAGATGTGCATGCCCACTGCCCAGATGTGTATATTCCTGAAACTCATTTTCTCTTGAGCCTGTAGGTGTACTTTCAGTCTATGCTGCATTGGGAATCTCCAGGTATAATGCGATTATACATTTTCCACCTTGGGAGTTATACTAAGATAGGAGGACAGTAAGCCAAGCAAGTGCTCGTCATATTAGTCTTCTTAGTGAAGATTCCTCTTAGCCTACTGCTTTTCAGGAGTGAATCTTGCCCAAAGTAGGAAACAATTAAAAAGAATGGTTTAAAATTGTTTCCCTGTTTTTTTAATCCAGTCTTGGAGGCTGTATATAAATTAACTTCAAAAGTGCAAGTGCCCTAAAAATATTTTTTTTTAAAAAAATTGTTTAAAAAACAAATAAAATACATATTTAAATAATTAAGTAATTAAATAATAATAATACATATTAAATTAAAAAATAGGTAACACCAATGGGAAGGCAAACAAATTTGCTGTGATAAACTGCACTCCAGATGTTGTTGGACACTAAGACAAGTCAACTCCTAAGCCCCGCCCACATTCTGTTTGAAGAAATACAGTGGCAGAATAAGCTCCTGACTACATGGCGTTTCCAGGAAAGACTTTCAAAAAGTTGTTTCTCTTTCATTTCCAGCCAAAATCCATTCCCAACTCTAAGTTGGGTATTTTCAAAAGAGGTTTTACTAGCAGACCACAAATCCCTAGAATTATAAGGGGCATTTGAGGAGGCGAAGTATAATCTTCCTTCCACCTATTACTGCTCTTGTTCATTGTTGTTTATCTTGTGCTTCCCTGCTGTGCAGGAAAGAACATTTCTGTTGTGGACATAAGGGTTCTTCGGTGTGCATTCCTCAATGCAATGGAATGCTGCTGGTTTTCCTTTCTTGTTTGTGTGTGCATGTGCATGTCTCTGTGTGTGTGTGTCTGTGTGTGTGTAAGAGACAGGGGGAGACGAAAGAGTCAGATGTCAATATCGGGTGCCTTAATCAACTCTTTTCTTATTTTTTGAGTTAGGGTCTATCACTGAATCTGGAGCATACCATTTCAGCTTAGACTGGTTGTACAGTGAGACCCACAGATCCTCCTTTCTCTTATCCCATGCTGAGCCACTGATTATAGTATGAGCTGCTATAGATCTGAACTCCTTCTCATATTTGCATAGCAAACATTTTAACAAGTGAGCCATCTGCCCAGCTCCAGGATTTTAGGGTGTTTTATTATTTCTAATTTTTTCCCTGCTAACAACATTGTGTTGAAATACACTATTTCGAAAATCTCCTTCCTATTTTTCAAGAATGCATATATTTGGATTCTTTCCCTTCACAGTTAATGTTGCCAATTCCTCAGTGATCATCTACATGTTTTGGCAACCCAAGAGGACATTGCAACTGCAGTTGTTTTTGCCCTGACTAGCCTGACTCATTGAATGGGAGGTCTGATTATATCTTCTTATCCCAAGAAATCAGGGTGGTTTGGAAAACTTTTGGTAATGTTAATCCAAGGACATTTCTATTTCTCACTATTTGATATTTTATTTCCTGGTAAGAACTATTTCTATCATTCAGAGACCCCAAGTGCAGAAGACAATTTTGAAATCCCAGGAATTCTGGAAGACTTTCAAATAGGAAGAGGAGATGAAACGATCCAGTAACCAGGCAACCAATCTTCATGGTTTGCTCTAGGAAAAGGCAAATATTCTGTCTTTTTGTTTGTTTCCCTTGCAACCCCTCTTCTCTCTAGCCTGCGGATGTTTAATAGACTGTGATGATTCTTCTCCCATAAATTCATACATGATTAGAACAATGGATCCTAACACACTGAATAATTAAATCTAGAAAAGAGAGTAATGGGAAAATATGCATACCTGTATTGCAACAGCCACACATGTGTGAATATGCACATGTGCAATACCCATATATATGTATGTATTGATGCTTTCATGCCTCTCTCCATTAGATAAAATTGTGTATATAGATTATTATCCATCTATACCTGTCTCTTTATGTACACTTATTTATCTCTATACTATTATATATATATATATGTATATATATTTATATATATTCTATTTATCTCTGTCTTGCTGGATGATTGGCTAGCTAGGAAGAGAGATGAAAATGAAAATGAATGTTCCTCAGACCATAGGAAAACTATGTTAAGACTTCCTTTCCTATGTTATTCACTCTGGACTCTACTTGCTAGAAGGCACCTTTTTAGAAATTGCTTTTATTGAGCTATATATTTTCTCCATTCCCCTCCCTAGAAGGCACCTTGTATCTATCCATCCATCCTGCCAATATACCAACCCTTAGTGCGTGTCATGCTCTGTTCAATATATACATATTGAACAATTCTGCACTGATGAACAAGAAAGGTCTCTGTTCTGTTGGAACTTGGATTAGAGTAGGGAAAGATAAAGGCAAAGAAAACCTCTGACATCAGAAAGGGAAAGATGATATAACGAGAGAAAACAGGTGGTGATGTTTGGTTATGGAGGCCACATTCAACTACAGGTTCAGCAAATACCTCTCTGAGAAAATGGTTTTTAAGTTGAGACTTGAATAATATGTTAGTGTCGACTATGTAGTATATGGAGCGAAGACCTTTAAGGAAGAGAAGATGCAACATTCAAGTGTCTAAAACCAAACAAAAACAAAACAAAACAAAAACCATAAAAGAAACCAATAAGCAGGGGTTGTTTAAGAAACATGAACAAGTGAACAAGTACGGCGTGAGTGGAATGGGTGGATACTAAGAAACAGAGAAATTCCAGGGTGGTATCTGACTCTCCTAGGTCAGGGAACGTAGAGGTACTTAACAAGATATCACAAGAGATGGATTAAAGTTCCTCATGGCTCCTTCAACAAAAGATTTTACATATATATATATATATATATATATATATATATATATACAATTATAAATAAAACCATAAAATGGATAACAAAGAAAAATTACCAAGAATGTATAGTAAACTAATGTGATATCAAAGATGATGGATGGTGTGGTGGTAGAAAGGATGGAAAGAGGATTTGCTATGGGTTTTGAATGACCACTGCTTTCAACTTAGAATCTTTCACTTCAATAACTTTAGAAACTGTGGCCATCTCTGAGAGTGGGAAAACTGAAACAAAAAATAGCCTTCTCTTTTGGGGTTATGATGTGTATGTTTAAAATGCTCATAGATACTTAAATAGAGTCCAGTATAGGAGGAGGAAGAATGGGGACTGAGAAAGAAATGAACCCATGACTTGATATAAAAGACAACAATTAGATACAGAAAGAAGATATTTCAACCAGATAAAAGCCATAAATAAAAGCTCAAGTCCACCATCATGCTCAATGGTGAAAAAATATGATATATTTCACTAAAATTTGAAATACAACAAACATCGCTCCCTAATTACTTCTACTGGGCACACTAATGGATGTCCTTACCACAGAGATATGGCGAGAAAAGTAATAAAAATTATTTAAAAAGAAATAGAGGTAGTCAAGTTGTCACTGTTTGCAAATGGTATAATCTCCCTACAGACAAAATCCTTACAAATATACCAGAAAACTGATAGTTTTCTAAATAAGAAAAGTTGTAGGATATAAAGGTATTCGCAGCACACTGAGATCAACAATATTTCTCTACATCAACAATGAACTTCCTGAGGGAGGAATACAAAAAAAATAGTCATTGGGGCTGGAGAGATGGTTTAGTGGTTAATAGTGCTTGCTGCTTTTCCAAAGGACCCAAGCTCAGTTACTCGGACCCACTTCAGGAGACACACAGCCACCTGTAACTCCAGTTCCATGGGAAATGGGAAGTGCATTTGTGTGTACACATTCTCTCTCTCTCTCTCTCTCTCTCTCTCTCTCTCTCTCTCTCTATCACACACACACACACACACACACACACACACACACACACAAATACTCTCCAGCATAAAACCTTGCAAATTGTGACAACATTGATGGAATTTACTAAATGAAAAAAAAATCAAACATAGAAGAGACAAAGGCTTCCATGTGTTTTTTTAATATTTTAAATCTAAATTATATTATAGAAGCAAATGATATAAAAATGGAATGGGAAGATAACCATCTTGGCATGAAAACTATTAGAGCTTTGAGTTTTCACATTGTGTAATAAATGCACCAAGTATATATTACTCTATGCTTCCATGTTGTTGTAAATCTCACATGTTCTTGTCATGGGTGATGTCAAATGTTTAAAGTGGTGTATGTTTTGGTAGCCTGTGTTTGGTCATTACACACTTACCATAATGTCATTGATGTACCATAAGTCTATACCACTAACTTAATCAATAAAAAATAAAGACGGAATGCCTTATGAAGCATGGTATATTCCTTTTTTCTGTCAGTAGATTTTCCTGACAATGTTCTCATAAAAAGTACATTAGAAAGTTGCTGAAAATTTGAACCCCTTTGGAAATCACATTCCTGTGTGAAAAATAGCTATCTTTTCCTTACATTTATTTATTTATTTTGTGTGTGTGTTCACAGGTGCTGGCAAACCACAGCAAGACTGTAGAGCTCAGTTTGCTAAAATTTGTTCCCTCCTCTCACCATGTGAGGCCCAGGGATGGAACTCATAGCAAGTGACTTTGCCCACTGAGCGGTCTCACAGGCCTAGCGTTGGGTTTTTGTTTATTTATTTATTTTTAGGAAATGTAGTATAAAAGAAGTTGGTAGTTCCTAAAACATGTGTTTGCAATAGTTCTGTTCAGATAGGGGAGGGTGGTGCTCCTGGGTCCTTTCTCTGTCACATAAAATTATCATCTAATCTCACTCTTCTACTCTTCAAAAACCCATTGTGAGAGCATCACAAGTAGGGAAGGCTGGCCAGCCTGCGGTCCTTCAAAGGTTTTTTCCACAGCCTGTTCTCACAGGATCCAAAAATGGACAGGGCCAGATATGTGCAAACAGAAACCTTTTGGAGATTCACAGATGGTGAATCATCCCTCCTCACCCTCATGAGATTCTGAATGCTGAATACAGGAAATTCTTCCTATATCTGGCTTGTGTGTGTGTGTGTGTGTGTGTGTGTGTGTGTGTGTGTGTGTTTGTGTCTCTCTTTTCATGTTTAATTAATCCCCTTTGTCTTAACCGAAATGAAGGAATTATCTTGCCACTTTTACATATAATTAAAGATACTGGAGAAAACCTTATTACCTCAGATCCAACTAATTCACAAACTGTGATTTCAACAAGGCCAGAAAGCAAAAATAATGAGATAAGCAAATGAATAGAGTCAACCGGGTGGCAGGTGTATAACTCAGCCTGCTTAAGGTAAATTGTTTCAGGCTTCTTAGATGCTTTCATTGTATAACTGAATCAAGTTCTCTGGCCGAACCAGTCTCTTTAACAGTCAGTACTCTGCCATTGTAGACCAAGCTTGTTTGGAAAGCTCTGGAGACCAGTGCTCAGAACACCTCCTTCCTGCAGGGCTGCTTCCCTTGTTCTCCAACCCCTTGGCATGGCCTCACATACCACCTGACTCTGCCCTCCAGGTTTGCTTCTCTGCACGGCAAGTCCAGAACACTTCAAGGTTCTGAAAATAAGACATTAGTTAAGAATTTCAGGAAAAATATCCCCCGTGGATTTGTGATGTGAACACTTGGTCCTCTGGTGATGGTGCTACCTTAGAAAAGAATGGAAATATTGGGGCATAGAACTTAGCTGGGAGACATAGGCAACTAGGGATGGGCCTTCATGATTGCAGGGTTTTGCTTCTGGACTTGGATCTGCTTCTTGATCAGCCCACATAGGAAGCTGCAGTGACAAGTTTCTGCTACCATGGACCAATGCATTCCAGCCTTCAAGTCTGCCCACCGTGGTGTTCTGCTGCCTCTGAAACTATGAGCCAAAAGAAGCCCCTCCTCCAGTTGCTTCTGCCTACTATTTTTTCACAGCAACTGTAACGAATACAAACTCTTTCCGTGGTAAAAGCCGGAGTTCTGGCATCTCCTTCTGGAGGTGGACTGAGGGGTGGAGCCTGAGATCTGTTTCATTAGTCAGGCTTCTATGACTCATGCAATGATTTCTCTTTCTTGTTACAGCTAATCTGCATCTTGTCAGTTTCCTTCATTCATTTAATCGTATACATTGATTACCCACTTTAAGCTAGGACTGAGGGCACACTACATAGATTGATAATATGTAGTTCCTTTAATTTGATTTTTAAACAATTTCAATAGCGCTTATCACTCGTAGACACATTACAAAGTGTGACTCATTTAATTACACTCCCCGTTGAACTCACATAGTGACACACAGCTTATAAAAATGGAGAGTGAGAGAAACATCTTCTGGAAAACTGGATCCAGCTTAGAAAACTGTCTGAGTTCACACCTGAGTGGGTCTTGAATGATAAGGAGAAATTTGCTGCGTGAATAACTGGGGTTGTGATGGCAAAGTCAGATGTAGGGTTTGTGGAGCCACTGACCGTGTCGCTGGACTCACAAAGGATACAGGAAGTATGACCTCCTATATCAAATGCTCATTTTCGTTGATATAAGAAAGTTGTGTGGAATTGGGAGAAGACCAGAATTGGCAGGTATTTGGCTAATGCTATCTTAAGGGAAAACTAGACACTAAAGGAGGTGTGTAGCAGAGAGCTAAAGAAGTTACATTTGAGCCAAGACTGGCAACACAGGTCTGTAGTTTTCATCCATTCTGGAGACTGACTCAGGAGGACTGTGACAGTTTCAGGCTACCTCAGGCAATTTAGCAGGACTCTGCTTCAAAATAACCTTTTTAAAAAATAAAAAGAAATGGTTTAGTTATACTATAATATCAGAAATGAAAAGAGGTTTCCCTCTTCCACATTAGTATGCCTATTGTTATCGCTATTGTTCAGGCCTGGTTTAGGCATTCATAGTGTTGCAGTGTCATGAAGATACCTTCCCTGTCAGTTCTAGGAAACACAATTTCACAGCACGCGTCCAGGTCCTTTGGCTCTTACAATCCTTCTGTTCTCTCTTCTGAACTGTAACCCGAGCATTGGGTATGCTGCTAGACAAAGGAATACAAAGAAACGCTGAAGACTACTAACTGAGGGAGAATTAATCTCTCCCAGGAAAGAGTACCCAAATTAGTTATTCAATACAAAGTGGTCAGCCCTAAAATCATGTTCACACAAGCAACACCAAATGGACTCAGTCGGCTGTCTTTATAAATTTTTCATATATATATATATATATATATATATATATATATATATATAAAACAATAATAATCAAAAAAGAGGCCACCAATTTGAGAGGGAGTGGTGTATAAGGGAAAGGTGGAAGGGGGACATAGGAGGGTTTGGAGGGAGAAGAGGAAGGTAATATAATAAGATCTTAATTAAAAGTTTATTTTTAAAGAAAAAATTTAAATGAAAAGAGGGCTGTAGCTATAACAGTGTTAGAAGTCTGTAGGTTCAATCCTCCATGCTACTGAAATAATTTTAAATAATTTTAAAATATTCTAATACTATATGGTGATATGTGTAGTGATAAACCATGTTTCTAGTTTTAGAAACTAACCTGCACTGTGATATACTTTGCCAATTCAAAAGTCTAAGTGTTGTGCTATCGCTTGCCCTGAGAAGACACAGCGTTCATGTCTACATACCCCAGATAAGGAGCCTACAACAGGCCAAGTTATGGATGCCACCAAAATTCAACTTGGTGAACCAATGAGTGTTATTGGGGTTACTAACAGGAATATGGATGATGGGTTACTTATGGTAGCAGAAATGCCTCAAAGACAGCTGCATCATCAGGTCCCACCCCAGCATGACAGTTCACACAAGCTGTGCACCTGGGACACTGCACAACTTTCAGGCAGCTCAAAACGTTGAAGAATATCCTTTCCAAGTAACTCCGTTGGTCTATATCTCTTCTAAGCAGCCCTGCTGAGCTCTCTTCCTTCCAGGATGCTGATTTGGTCTCAGATGATTTTTTGTAGTGTGTCTTATCGGATAGTGACTCTCAGAAAACTTTATTGTTTAATCTTGGGAAGGAGGGGCCCAGAGAATCTAGTCAGTTTCAGAGACTTCCTGAAGCTATTTTGAGTTGTTTACCATTTTAGATAAGGAGCTTCTCTGCAGGATGGAATGCTTCATTCCTGGCAGAAACTGCTGTACAACACTAATGAATGAGTTTATGACTGTCAACCGAGATATTATTTTCACATAAGTTATGCAGTTTACATGATTTAATGAATAAATAGTTGCTTGGTACCAACTTTGTGCTAAGCTCTGCCAGGCCTGTAAATACAATAGATCAATGTGTTTCTCCATCTCGACTATATCTTGAGTAAAAAAGACAGATAAGCTGCCAAAACATCACTTGCATGGGAAATTGATGGAACTGAAGGGAAGCAGAGAAGAGGGAAAGGGTATCACAACATAAATAAGATGCTCAGACAAGGCCACCTACAGCTGGAAGCCTCAGAGTCAAGAGCTAGAATAAATGAGTAGGAGGCTCCATATGGAAGGAATGTGTCTACAAAATTTGACAAGAGAAGGAGCGGCTGCAATGATGAAAAGATGAGAATCTAGTGAGTGCTGGAGAGGGAGGTGGAGCTAGAGGTGGCAGAGAGTGTCCCAGGCATCTGTAAGGACTGTGGATGGAAGTCACTGGAAGGTTTACACAGCATGGGACATGATGTGACCGGCCATATTTTTATGTGTTATTTGTGTGTGTATAATGTATGCACATAAGTATATCCTTGGATATGTCAAAGGCATGTCTCTCTCTCTGCCTCATTCCCTAGAAAGAGAGAGTATCAGTGAGCCTGGAGTTTGCTGGTAGCCAGAGAACCTCCTGTCTGCCTCTCATGGCAAGGAAGTTACAGGTACCACATGCAGCTTTTTGTGGGTGCTGATGGTTTGGATTCAGGTTTTGCTGCTGTGTAGCAAGTTCTCTTACCCACTGAGACATCTCTCAGGGCTTATGTTCTCTTTTTTTTAAGACAGGCTCTTATTCTGTAGTTTAGAATGGCCTATAACCTAGTGTACAGACCAGACTAGCATTGAATTCATCGCAGTTTTCCTGCCTCAAATGCCAGGCTCACAGATGTAAACCACCATTCTTGGCTTATCATGGCTGACTTTGATTTATATATGATTATTCTGCCTGCCGTTTTGATGGTAAACCAAAAGGGTAAGGACAGAAAAATGGAAGGTTATCAGTTAGAAAGTCCAGAGAAATGCTAAACGATGGAGCGTGGGTGAAAGGGGGAGAGTAGCCACAGATTAGACACCTCCCAAGATAGTCTTGGCTAAATTTGCTAACAGACTTGATACGGAATATAAATGAAAAGTATGAAATTTTGACCTGAGGATCTGGGGAAGTTTGATTTTTATCCTGTGAGACAGAATGCTGTAGAACGGAGATATTTGCCACGACAGCCCATGATTGCTCTGCCCTTGTTTAACTTTCCTTTCTTTTCCCAAATATCTTAGAGGCATAATCTGCTAATTCTTTATAACCCTCTGAATATGAACAATGGCTAAAGAAACAAATGCTTCCAGGTATGTGAATATGCTTTTTAAGATTGTACTTTATGTTGTTAGAAAACTCTTGCTCTTATTGGCTTTGAGGAAGGAAGCCAAGCTGCTGTGCTTTAGCTGCTACATGACATGTGCTTGAAATCAGCTACTAGCTATCAGCTAGCAAGATGTCAAGACCCTCAGTCTAGCCATCTGGAAGTCACTGGATGCTGCCAAGTACCAGGAGAGTTTGGCAGTGGGCCCTTCCTTAGTCACATCATAGGTAAAACCACATAGCCAACCAGCCTGGATTGGTCTGGTTGCTGGGGACCCTGAAAATCCTGCACAAACTTATAAAATATGGAAAACTGGAAATATAATAAGTATGTATAACTATTTTCAAAGGTGTAATTTGGTAGAGCTGGTATAGAAAGCATAATGCATTCAGTTTCTCCAAGATCAATAAGAAGAGTGACCATGAGATCCTGCAACCTCATGACTGAATATTTATCCAAAAAAGATGAAATCAGGATGTCAAGAGAGATCTGAGTTTCCATGTTGATCACAACTCAAATTATAATAGCTGAATTACAGAATTAAAGTAGGAGTTTATCAACAGATGAATGGATAAGGAAATCATGGTGCATATGCACTAGGTAGCTTTTAAAAAGAAGGAAATGCTACTATTCATAATAACATGATTAATTAGAGGAAATCTTGTGAGGAGAAATAAAGAAAGGAAGGAAAAGATGTTACATGAGGTCTTTTATACATGCAAGACAGTAGAATGGGATGGGTGAAGTTAGAGTATACAGAGAACTCTATGGATACTGCATGTGCCAAGCAAGTATGAAGATCAGAGTTCCAATCCCCAAAACCCACACAAAAGCTAAGTAGATGTCCTGTAATCCCAGTAATAGGAATGCAGAGACAGGGGATTCCCTGGACAAATGGGCTAGTTGATTGGCAGGCTCTGGTTCAATAAAAACATCCTGATTCAGTAAACTGCAGACTGCTGAAGGAAGATACTTGACATTGACATTGAGTGTAGTGATGAGGAGCAGGCCTGCCTTTTGTCCCGGCTGCCCAGCTAGCTTAAGCCCTGAAATAATTATACAGAAACTGTATTTATTTAAACTACTGCCTGGCCCATTAGTTTTAGCCTCTTATTGGTTAACTCTCACATCTTAATTTAACCCATTTTTAATAATCTGTATAGCACCATGAGGTCATGGCTTACTGGGAAAGCTTCTAACCAGCATCAGTCTTGGGCAGGAGAAACATGGCACCTGCCACACTACCTTCTTCCCAGCATTCCGTTCTGTCTATTCTGCCTACCTGATTTCTACCCTATCAAAAGGCCAAGGCAGTTTTCTTTATTCACCAATGACAGTAACACAAATACAGAAGAATGTCCTACACCATTTCCCCTTTTTCTGTTTAAACAAAAAAAGAAAGGTGTTTACTTTAACTTAGTAAAATTATATATAACAAAACAGTTATCAAGCAAGAATTATAGTTACCATATTTATATCTGTTTTATTTTTTATTATAACTAAGGAAAACTATAACTATTCATTCTTTAACTCCATCAAAGATTTTAGAAGGATATAATATTAGCTAAGTAAACAAGAAGTAAGCAACTTCCAAAACTCTAGAAATGACAGAGACATCTCGCTGCCTGTATAGACACCCAAAGTTTCTCTGTACTGTTGGGGCATCCATCTTTAGCCTACAGGCCCACTTTTAGCAGACTTTTTTTATGAAGCAGGAAGTTTTAAAGACAGTATAGTCACTTTTTTGTTGAGCCTAAACACATATTTGAATACATGGAGCACAGGGATGCATGTGCACCTATGCACATATGTGTCCATACATACACAAACATGCATGCCATATATATACATGTAGAAAAAGAAAGTCACAGTAAACAATGCAGTTTTACTCACCTACCTATTTTATTGCAACTGCTGTCTCATTAGACTTTAAGTTTTGTGGGTAGGAAAAGGATGGCATTTTGCTTGCTCATTCCAGTGACACGCATACAATGTGACATATGACAGATATTCAATAAATGCTTGCTGAAGGGTAAAATGTCTCCTGGGAATCACAGTCAGAAAGAGCTTTACGGGGATATCCATCTCCTCAAAAAGACATGGATGTGCTACGTGTTGTGAGTGCTTTTAAGTTTAATCCTGAGAGTTTGCAAATCTCTGGGTGGATACTTCCAAGGCTTCCTGAAGAACAATAGAGAGTTTAGAAAATTGCTTCATTGAACACACAGGATCTGGTAACAAGATTGGCAGGTCTTACTCCTTGGAAGTGGAACTATCAAAATATCTTGGGTTTCTTGCACTGTTTCTTGCTGTCAGGATAGAGCTGGTCTAAAATGAAACTCAAACCTTTGGTTGTTCAGGTGCCAAACTCTCCCTTTGCTAGGATCAGAGATTAAGATTTGTAGTAGGAAGGCCATTTGTTTGCTCATCCCCAAAATAACCACAAAGAAACTGTATTATTTGCAATACCATTTGGCCAATAGCTTAAGCGTATTTCTAGCTAACTTTTATATCCTAAATTAGCCCATCTCCATTAATCTGTGTATCACTACTAGGCTGTAGATTACTGGCAAAGTTTCAGCGTCTGTCTCTGGCAGGGCTACAAGGCTTCTCACTGACTCTGCCTTCTTTCTCCCAGCATTCAATTTAGTTTTCCCCACCTACCTATATTCTGCCCTGCACAGGCCTAAGAGAATTTCTTTATTAATCAATGGTATTCACAGCATACAGAGGGGAATCTTACATCAAAGATTGAGTAACCAAATGTAATTCACTAACATTCAAACTAAAGCTAGAAAAAAAAGGTAATGTGATTTGCTCAATGTGTAATATTTATTGTGCAAATAAAAAACTCCAGTCATAGTTTTCTGACAGTAGCTATAATTATTTATCTTCCATAAATGCACACCCTTCTAAATTTCCTCAATTTTTTGTCAAAGAATGGCTTCTAGTCTTCTTCTTCTTTCAAATGGAAGCACTCAGTTGAGCAAGTAGTCCTTAAGGATGTTACTTTGAGGCTGGGAAAAAGGCTAGCCCAGCATTCTAATTTGAACATCAACACAGCAGAGAGCCCCGACCCACTCTACCAACTTTACACACTTGACAGCCATGCTGAGAAAAGACCAAGGCCACTATGGAGTTCTTCTCTGTGTGTCTAAAACCAACACCATAGGTGGGGTGTGTTAAACAACAGAAACACATTGTGAGACCAGAAATCCTAGATCAAGACATACGGAGGGTGGGTTCTTCTATAGTGCCTCTCCTTAGCATGTAGATGGTTGCCTTTTTCTGGTGCCTTCCTGTGGCATCCCTCTGTGTGTACTCATGCCTTTTTCTTCCAAGAAATCAGTCACGAGCCCTGGGGCTACCCTAGTTATTATATTTTACACCAATCACTTCTTGAAGACCCTGCCTGTAATATGGTCATATCTTCAGTTACAAGAAAGTAGGGCTTCAATATACAAACTTTAAGGTGACTCAGTCTAGCCTATGGAAGACTGATTGAGATCTCAGCCAACAATCAGCACAAGCTACAACCATGAACTAAAAATCCAGCTGCCTTCAAATGACTTCAGCTCTGACTATGGGATCACACCCAAACCCAGATACTGGAAACAGAGACAAACTGTTTTTGACCTGCAAGATCAGTGAAGGGTCCTTATGGTACTGAGCTCCATGGAAGAGGGTGGCTTATTGCTTGTCAGTAATAGCTACAATACACATCTCTGATAGGGACAATTGTGAGGAGTCTTCATGGTTATCTCACCCAATTCTCACCTATATAATGTACACACTTCAAAGGTGAAGATGTTGACATATACACCATTAAGGGAACTGCTCAAAGACACCTAGTCGCTAAGTGGAGATACAGCTTGAACCCAGTCTGTAACTCCCAAGCTTTTCCTAAAGCAACATCAGTCTATCTGATGCATAGTCTGTGCTGCTGACCACACCTGCCCAGGTTAGGCCTGCTGTCATTGTCACAAGGCCTGCCGGCCTCCCCAGTTCAGATGACGTCTAGTACAGTTGTGCTCAAGGACATTTCAAAGGAGGCATGCACAGAGCAGCAATAGCTATTCTGCCTCAGGCATGGGCACTGGAGCAAAGCCTGGGGACCATAATGGCTTCAGACAGCTACACAATTGGAGCTTTTCATAGCTGTACATCAGGAGCAGCCTTGGGAGCCCTGAAGTGCAGGCTGCTGAGGGACATGCGTGTGGGTGGATATAGGCAGGCACTCATGCCACAAAGCTTCAGACAGCCTTACTGTGGTCTCATCAGATGACTTCCCGCCAGGTGCCTTATCAACAAGGGCCATCACTCACAGGCAGATGACACTAGGACTTCATTCCAGGCTTGCTTTCTATTGGAGAATAGGCAGCAAACCCTGTTCACGGTTATTTTAACTGGTTTTGCCCACTGGTTCTTTTTAGTTTTTGAGAGAGATGTACATATAGACATCTCTCTAGATGTATAAAGCCTGCATCCCCTTTCAAGGAACGTTTGGAGGACAGGAGGACACACTACTTTCCTTCTTGGACTCCTTCTTGGGGAGAGAAACACATCTTATTTTTCATCAACTGCTCTAACAAAAGAGGCAGAAGCATTAGAATTTGTCATGCTTTTCCCTCAAGTCCTTCACTACCAAGAGGAGCAATCGTCGTTTGGCAGCTGTCACAGCTCTTAGTGCCATCTTAGAGAATTTCTTCTGTCTCTCTAGTTCCAGTGTGATCCTCCTTTTCCTGAGTGGAGTGCCTCTCCTCAGCCTATGCCTCCCAGCACTCCCTACCTGGAACCTGCATTCCACAGACACTGGAGAACTCCCCTTCCATCCTGAACCTCTGGTTATCAGAGCATCGAATCCAAATTTGACCTACATTACAGGGCAGGTCAGTCATGAGCACACACTGGACCAGAACAAATTGATTTTTCTGGTGTTATTGATGTCGAGGGAGACACATCTTGATGATTAATAATTTATCCCACAGATAAAAGCTTTTGTTGTCTTTGCCACACTTGGGAACTCAAGGTTTTATTGCCTCGGGTTCAAGCAGTAATAGGAGAGTTGTTCACACTTGGGACTTGAACGAAACCCAACAAGAGAAGATTTCTGTTAGCCTCCCCCTTTTCTGACCCCCTCAAAGGAGAAGTGGAGGCAGTGGCTGGGGGTATATGAGAAATCGTGACAGAAGGAAACTTGATTTTTCTTTATCTCGGGATTTTCCCCACTTTGTCCACACTAAGGACTTGGTTTTGGTATGCATACCATGGAGATTAAAGGATAGCTGTTGGGTTTCATTACAATGGAGTGACTATGAGATTCAGATATGAAGTGAGGTTTTCCTTAAGCCTCCATGGAAATCCAGCCACTTGTATATCCAACGTGTGCTGCAAATATTTTGTAGGGGAAGGAGTCAATGGATGCACAGGTAAATAGTACTGCTTGTAGCTGACAATTGCATACCATGAGAATTTTATGTATCAGAGAGATTAGTTCTGAGCAGTTGGAGAAAATAGAGGCACTCATAAAAGCCTTTCCCCGTAAAACTTGTGTGTATGGGGAAGAGGGCATATTGAAAACAGGATCTTGCCATGTAACCCAGGCTAGCCTTGAACTCTAGAGTTTTGCCTCTTCAATCTCCAAATACTATGGTTATAATGATATAGTGATTATAGGCGTGTCTTATCACGCCTGATTTTTTTTTCCTTATCAAGTTTTATTTCGGTTTTGCTTCCACTGTCACCTCACTTACAGGAGTTTCTACCAAATGATTAAGCAAATTAGACCTTGAGTTGTTTTTCTGGAATATGTGAAAGTAGAGGATGGGGCACAGGCTGGTATATCTCAGTCATCACCAGCTCAGGGCAGAGGCTGGCACTGAGGACGCTGTGCGATCTAGTCTTCATTCTTGAGCAGGCTTTGCTTCAGAAAGACAGACGACGCTGTTATAGAAGAGTGCCCCTTGCATGTACTCTGGGAGAAACTCTAGAATAGATGCAGAACAGGGACAGTTTTGCATTAGAAAATTATTATTTGTACCGATGGGGACTGGGAAAAGTCAGATCTTGCTGCAAATTACACAGCACACAGGAACATAAGCCGTTTTGCATTTAGATGGCACGGGACAGAGGCCAGGGTACTGCGCAAACCCGCACCTCTGAGCACTTTCTATAATCAGAAAACTGTGCCAAGACCGACACTGTGAAAGGCAGAACAACCAGGACCTGAGACGTGTTATACAATTGCAGGTACCACGCTGGAGGCTCCACAGCAGAGGTGGGGAAACCAGGATTGATTTTAAGTAATCTGATTCTCAGGCCACAGGTCATTGTCAAACTGAAGGCTTGAAAAATAGTATATTGATTTTCTGAGTCAAAAAAAAAATAAGAGTTATGTCACTGTAGAATTAAATAGATAGTCACACGGTAGTAATAACCCCAAAGATGGAAATACCACACATCAAATGTGCTTGGAGTTCCCCCCCCCACACACACACTTTCTGCTCTTTCTGTTGTCAAAAGAAACCGCTAGTGTTGTTATATTACAGCCTCAACAACTAAAGTGTTCTGCAAATAACATCTTTGGGAAGAACCCATTTTCCACCCTGAAGTCAACTGAGATCTTTATTAGCATTCACCATAAAGTTATAAGGAATGCTCCATCCAGTTCAGATCCCGACTTTCAGGGCGTTTAATGATCTGACCTTGGGCAAATTATTTAAACTCTCTGTGTTTAGTTTTTCCCCCTTCCACTTCTGCATTGAAGTGATAAGCCTTTCACAAAATCGAAATGAGGATTCAAACGTGTGAGGCTGAGAGTCACACACCTGGCAAGCAGGTGTGCCGCTCACCTGCTGCCGCCAACATCATTAGCTAATGGATGAAGACACTAATAGCTGCCGGCCAGGCTTGGTGGTGCTGGTTTGTCATCTCAGCTACTGGGAAGCAAAGACAGGAGGATGCCGATTTCAAGGCTTCTGGGGAATAGAGGGAACTCAAAGCCAGTCTGGGCAACTTAATGAGATCTTTTTATAAACCTTTTTAAAAGTATGCAGAAAATAGAAAGCTGGGGATGTGACTCAGTGGTAGGCCATTTGCCTTGCATGCACAAGGTCCTAGGTTCAATCCCTACCACTGTCTAAGAGTTTATTTTAAATCTTAACTTTACCCTCTCTCATACTGAGGATATGTTATCAGGTATGTCGTTATTACCTTCAATGTCTCCATTGTAGACATTCCATATGTCTGCAGAATTGAACTGGTCCATATGCTACAGCGGCTCAATGTCCTATGATAAGGCGCATCCTATTGCCAATCTGGGATGAAGTCACATGGTGAACTATGATGTCTTTTGCCTAGTTTTCATAATCTGCCCCATAGCAGTCACAGCGAGGGAGAAAGGCAGGTTGAGATGCCAGACTCCCACCTCACATCCCCAAAGACTCTTCATCTCGCCCAGACCAAGACTGGCCTCCAGACTCCCCAAGGGCTAGATCATCCTGAGTGCATAGTGTCCTACCCACCCAACTTCTCCTTAGCTCCTACAACGCAACTGCTTTTTGCTTGCATCCTCTGCCTGGGAAGTGCTTTCTGTGTGTCTATGCATAAAACATCTTCATCTGTAACCCGTCTCACATTCCTTGTCTTTAATCTGGTTTTATATTGTTCCACGGTATTAACTAGCTTTTCATGTGTGCGGGGAGGCACACATACCGTGGTGCACACGGAAAGTTCAAAGGAAAACATTGCAGAGTTGGATCTTGTCTTCTCCTTCCACCTTTATGTATATTTCAGGCTCCAAGGCTACAAAGGACATCACAACCTCGATTTGACTCCATGGTCTCTGTGGCTTTAAATATACTTTCTTCCTGCTCTAGTCCTTTCCACCCTCTCACAAAATAATGATAGTGGTAACTAGCAATCAGAATGGCAGAGAGAACTGTAAATAATGAAATTATAAGTCTCCTATGCATGACAAGTGTTATGTAAATATTGGTGTTTCAATCACTCTAATTAGTGGAGGCACAGGGAGACAGTGTGGTCAGGCTACTGAAGTGCACTCTTCTTGATTTTTTATGTTTCTATATCTTTTCTCACTGTTGCCATAATTTATACACTGTTCATATGGCATGGTTGAAATGTGTGTAAGCTATGTTTCTTCTTTTCATTAAAGTGAGTGCATAAATATTAAAATAAATTTACTGCAGGCTTGGGAGATGACTCAGTAGGATGAGCCAAGTTTGGAGTCCCAGGACCCATGTAAAGTCAGGCATAGTACTAGGTGTCTGCAACTCCAATGTTCCTACAGAGGGATGAAAGGTAGAGTCAGGAGAATATCTTGGAACTCAGAGACCAGCTAATCTGCTACACAGAGTGAACAAAATGCTGTGTCTCAAATAATGTAAAACTTAGAGTTGATGCCAATTTCTTCCTCTGACCTCCATGTACACTTGCACCATAACACATGTGTGAGTATACACACACACACACACACATACACACACACACACACACACACACACACACACACACACACACACATCATACACAAACACCCAATTATGTTTGCCTCTCTACCATGGATGTACAATTGTTTAGGAAGCTGTCAAGCACCATTATTATTTTTATGTCTGTGACTCAATGATTAGCATCCCTAGAGTAAAGTTGAAGCCTTCAGAGGTCCTCCTAAACTACAGAATTTTTTCCTGATATTGAGTGTAATAACTGCACCTATTTGAATTTGAATTTGAATTCTTACTCAGCTCTACTCTTTTGGCTTCATCTGTCATTAGTTCTCTATCAGATTCCTATAGTTGAATTGAACTGGTAAAATGAGCCATTCTTTCAGCTTCTGGATTTTGTTACATTATTTGGTATGAGGCAAAACCCTTCCCTAGAGTTTATTTGATATCACCAGAATGCTCATAAATTGAATCTCATTTGTCTGATGGTTTGCATAAAAATTTTAATTGAAATAGAATTACATTACTTTCCTCCCTCCAATCCCTCCTAGGTACCATCTCTCCAACTTCTTTCATGTTTCCCACTCTTAGGTTGATAGTCACTTTTTCTCTGATTATTATTGTTATTTTCATGTATACATATACACAAACACATATACCATGTATATACTCTGCTAAATCCTTTGTTGTTGCTGGTTTTGTGTTTATAGTTTCAGGGTTGAGGACTTTGTATTGGGCAACCAAGAGGACTCATTCCCAGAAGAGACAAACTTTCCTTCTCCCAGCAGTATTAGTTTCCTATAGTTATCTGTCTATATGTGGGATGCCACAAAAAATTTTCCCCTTCCACATTAATAAGCCTTTGGATATTGCCATTGTTTCAGATTTGGGTATGCAGCCATTTCTAGGAGAAACTATTTCACGGCAGACGTTTTGGTATTCTGGCTCTAACAATCTTTTTGCTCCCTCATTCTCAATATTCCCTGAGCCAGAGATGCAAGAGTAATATATGCAGTCACTGGGGCTGGACTCCTCACAATCCATTGCTCTCTATGTTTTCTTCTGGTGTAGTTTTCTGTGATGGTCTACACATGCTTTAAGAGGGGCTTCTTTGATGAGGAATGATAGCTGCATTTATCTGTGGGTATAAGCAGATGATCTAGAACATAGTAAGAAATTATACTGGTCTAGCAAAATGGTGATAGTAGATTCTTTTCTTAGGTCCATGATGTCACTAGCCCTGGGCAACTGGTTGGGTTTCCAATACCAGGTATGACTTCCCTCCTGTTGAGTAGGAGTTAAATCCAGTTAAACCGCGGTAAACAGCTGTTGGCTGCTGCTGACACATGAGTGCCATATTGCACATTTTTGGATATCTTTCTATGCTGGTTTTTTCATGGGCCATAACTGTTGCTATGTCTCTGCGGATGGATAGGACAAAGAACTATAGGTAACTAATACTGCCAGGAGAAAGAAAATTCAACTGTTTACCCCCTTTGGCAGTCTACTTAGCAATTTTTGGAGCCATGGAAGCTATAACAACTGACGAAGTCTTTCAGGTCAGTTTCAGCTCAGATGATCTGAGTCCTGTGTTCTAAGTGTATGGTGTCTTCAGCAATAGGGCCCACCCTCAACCCCTGAGAAACAATCATTCAACAGATAAATGGATAATGAAATTCAGTATAGATATACAATGAAATGTTATTTAGTTATAAATAAAATTTAAATCATGAAATTTGCAGGAAAATGGGTAGACCTGGAAACAAACTATATTGTGTGACGTGACCCAGAAAGACAAACACCACATGTTCTCTCTCATCCACATTTCATAACTCCAAATCCTCAGGTATGAGTATATAGCATGGAGTGACCAAGGAAATCAGGAAAGTATACAGGGGCCATCCCTGGGAAACATAGGAACTTTAGACAAAAATGACAGGATATGTGTGATATGAAATAGGGAGCAATAAAAGGAGAGATAGCTCCAACTGGGAAGGAGAGAGGAAGCTGAACACAGAAGAAGAAGAAATGAGTGACAAATAACACCAACATTGTTGGTAAAACAACAAAGAGCCCTATTATTTTAAATGTACCTGAAATATTATGAAATACATACAGCTTAAAGAAAAGTAAGCCACTTGGGCTGACAATACTCTCCATAATAATATATTAATAACCCCCCAGTATTAAGCATGAGAAACTTCTTTTTTAATGATTTAACAGGACATTCCACATGATTCCGAACATAATTTAGAATATTGATGTAGTCCTTGGTTGAAAAATTTTGAGAAATGAAAATTTCAAATTGCATTCAACTGGTAATTTCTTTTAAAAATTCTACAATGTAGGTGTTTCTTCTTCTCTTCTCTTGATCAAGAAGTTACCACTCTAATCCTAACTAAAATGATACAGCCACTTAACATATGACATTGAACAAATCCAGAGGAATGTTATGAAAAAGGTCATACCAATCAACTCAATAAATGGATGAAACAAAAAGACTTTTCAAAGATACAAGTTATTTAAAAGCATAAATATAAGAAATAGGATAAGCTACATATTTAAAATGGTGCAGTAATTTGAAATCTATTCCATAAAAAGAGTCTAGGGTCAGATAGGTTTATTGGTAAGAAATAATTAAGAAGATACAATATCAGTTCATAATTTAGAAATTATTCTAAAAATTAGTAAATTCTTGCAACAGAGTACTCACCAACTCATTTAATGAGCCTAGAATTCTCTTAATATAATGATCAGATAAACATAGAAAAAAACCCAGTAAAACCAGAGATCAACATTCTCCTTCATATAACTGGAAATCTCTTTATCAAATATTTGTGAAGTAAATGCATCAGTATGTCCAAAGGACAATACATCATAAACAACTGGGCTCAGCCTTCTAAATGCAAGTTTTTCTATCAATCCAAACATCCATTAATGTGATTCACACTATTGACAGGACAAAAGACAAGCATCACACACTCATTTTAATAGGTGCAAAAGGGGGATCAGGCAGCATTGATATTTATGATTAATATGACTAACATGGTAAGAATAGAATATATGATGAAGAATACACAAGTACAATCTAGAGCGGACATTTTATTTATGCTCTGGTATTGGATAGTTTTTTCATCCTGAACCTCAGTATGCAATAGAGATCTTCACATGTTTGAGGAGAGGAGCTAAGAAGAAGTAAAGGGTTGTGACAGCAAGTTGTCAAATCGAAATGTGTTTGAATGTGTTACCTCAAGTGGAGAGATAAATGGTGTTTGTGGCTCTGTATATTACATTAAAAATTAAAAGTTGAAAACCTGAAGGAGGAGGAGGGAAGGACAGACATGCCTAGAAGGACTTGTGATTGCATTTAATCAGATACTATCGCAGCAAATTCTACAGTTCTAACAACCTTTAAAAAACATCTCCTCAAATAACTTTACAAGGTCACTGGATAGGAGATTAATATTTGGCAAGTAAAAGAACTTCTATATACCAGTAACAAATAATTGAAATAAATTTGTCTTAATTCTATCAACAATAAATCCAGAAGAATAAATTTCAAAGATACATTCAATAAAAAAATACAAGAATGACACACTCTCAATGATAACATATTACTTGAGGAAACCAAAGACTTCTTAACCAAATGAAGAATTGCTCTAGGTTTGTGAACTGAAGAGCTCAGGGTTCTATGGATGTCATACTACCCAACAGATCATCAAACCCATACAAAACCAAATTCCAGTTATAGAAATCTATAAACACAGCTTAAAATTCACAAAGAAATATAAGACCCATCATTCTTCAAAAAAAAAAAACTGAAATGGAGGGTTCCCTCATCCTGTCTGACTGTTAGACTTATTGTAAAGTTATAGTTGAAACTATTAGCCACTAATATAAAGACAGATATTTCATTAAACAAACAATATAGAATACTTGTAAGTAGATATACATGTGCAGCTCATTGATCTTTGAAGGAAAGAGTAAACACACTCAATAAGGAAAACTCAAATAGCCAGAGGATCACATTAAATGAAATGGACTCCTTCACTTTTCCCTTGTGTTTTACACAAAGAATCTATAGACCTAAGTAACCAATTGAAATTTTTAAATGTTAATACCACAGATGGGAGGAAGTTTATGGAAAATTAGTCTAAATGAATCATAAGAAAAATTTCATTGGTAGGATGTTAGAAAAGAAACCGTAAAATGAAAACACTGGTAAATTGAATGTTTCCAAATGTTAAAGGCTTTATGTTATTAAGAAAATGAGAGTACAATCACAGATTTGAAGAAGTATTTATAATACATCTATCTGATTTTTGAAAGAAACAGAAAATATGAACAAGAAACTATCCCTAACAAAACTTAAGGATTAGCAATATGTTCTGCACTGTTAATCATGAGGCAGATACAAATCAAAACCACAGTGGGGCTCCACTGTTCTCACATCAGCACAGCTATAGTAACAGTTTTTAAAAAAAAAAAAAGAAAAAGAAAGCTAGAGGGGCTGGAGAGATGGCTCAGCCGTTGAGAGCACTGGCTGTTCTTCCAGAGGACCTGGGTTCAATTCCCAGCACCCACATGACAGCTAACAACTGTCTGTAACTCCAGTTTCTGGGGATCTGATACCTCCACACCAATCTACATAAAATAAAATTAAATAAATTATATATAAAAATGAAAGCTAGAAGGAAAGATGGAAGGAGAGGAAGGGGAAGAAAGGGAAGAGAAAGGAGGGAGGGGAAAGGAGGAAGAAGGAAGGGAAGAATCATGCAGGCTGAACTATCTCCTGACAATCTTGGTGGCTTTCTAATGTAGCCGATAGCTTAGAAACATAAGGTTACTGTGTGTCTGTTGAGGGGGAGCTATATTGGGGATCCTGTGTGACTTGCTGTCTAGGTTGAGAGATGCCAGTAGGTAGTTCTCATAGACTGTCCCTGGGGCACCTGAATGGTGTGATATGGCAGCCAGTCAAATCCTCCTTCCCTTGACCCTGCTCCAGGTTCCACTCCTGAGCTAGGGGTATACTCAGATCCACTGTGATGGACTCCAGCCTCTCTAAAAGACCTCAGTACCATAGTGAGAGAGAATGGGTGTGACAAAGGTTTCAGTACAGCAAGGCCTTCCAGTTCAAATTTGTAGGTGCCAACTTAAAAAAAAAAATCTTTTCTATTTTCTCAGCATTACTACTTTCTCTCATCTCCATGACCTCTGTCTTCCTCCATTTTATCTTTTTAACGTTTTAAGTTAAATTTAGTTAGTTTTATGGCTCTAAGTGATCCAGATACCCTGGTCTGTGAGGTAAGTACTCCCCCCCACCACCTTCTTTCTAGGAACTGATTTCAGATGTGAGACATAGACCTTACACACATATCCTCACCAGTTCCCACTATATACCAGATCAAAGCCCTAACACAACTACCTATAAAATGAGCAGCTAGTGCATGAATATTCACTTCATTTTTATTTCCTATTGATACCAGTTCTCTGCTTGAACACCCACTGTACCATCTCCAGTAAAATCTCACATCCTCACATATCTCTTTTTCCTCTATAATTTTTATCCTGTAACTTCTGGCAAATAGCACAGAGAACTGTGCGAACAAGACAGATGCCACAGTGATTTCCATCCCACCCCTAAGTATTGATTGCTGGAAGTGTGACAGATGCTCCCACAGCATGATTTAAAGTGTTGTTGCAGGAAGAGGTGAGCTAGAAGGGAGATCCTGTCTGGGGTCTGGGGTCAAGATGAAGATAAGGTTAGTTTTCCTCTGAAACACGTAGTTGAGTTCAACTGGCAGGATATTAAATGTCAGGCAAGAGTGTGGTTGCTAGTGTGGATTTGACTAGGATTTGGGGCTCTGATTTGGGGTCCCGGAGCCTCTTGCCACAGTGATGGGGAGGCCCCTATGCAATGTTAGTCCTGCAATGATGTCCTAGGAATCATTCTTAAAAGCTCAGCATGGCTTATATTTCTTGCCTTCAGCAATCCTATGGGTCACAGCTGACACCCTCTGCTTAGCAGCTGTGATGTCCCTCCCTACAGAGCCCTCACGAACAGAGAGCCCGTGCCGCTCTCATTAAAGTGAAGAATGTGGTTACAACCAGGCAGAACTCAATTTCAACCTTCATGCTGACTGGGCACATGATTTTTAGTGTTTGTTTCATCATACATAAACTGAGGGTAAAACGTGCACCCTGAAAAAAAACACATAGAGGGGCTTCATGAGGTAAAGCTTGTGTAACGGCAAAGTGCATTCCTCTACCAAAGATAGGTGGCTGTCTCCTAGGTTCACCTTCCCATTCCTCTACCAAAGATAGGTGGCTGTCTCCTAGGTGCACCTTCCCATTCCCTGGAAGAAGGTGCAGCTCTTCTTCATTTCTAGTGTCACTGTCTCAAACTTTTTGTTTTAGTTATTTATTTTTTATTTTTGTATATGTTCATGTTTGTGCAGGTATACACATGGAAGGGAATGCATGAACATGCTTGCAGTTATGTGTGTGTGTGTGTGTGTGTGTGGAGGATGTTTGTACAGGTATATATGTGGAAGGAATTGGATAAATATGCTTCCATTTCTCTCTCTTTGTGTGTGTGTGTTTGTGTGTGTTTGTGTGTGTGTGTGTGTGTGTGTGTGTATGTGTGTGTAGGACGTGTGTGCAGGCATACATGTGGAAGGGCATGCATGAGTGATGTGGGATTTCCCTCTGTATGCTGTGATTACCATTAATGAATAAAGAAACTGCCTTGGCCTGTTGATAGGGCAGAACTTAGGTAGGTGGGGAAAACTAAATGGCATGCTGGGAGAAAGGAGGCAGAGTCAGCAAGGAGCCATATAGCCCCACTGGAGCTGGATAGAACTTTAGCTCATAAGCCACAGCCACATGGTGATACACAGATTAATAGAAATGGGTTAAATTAAGATGTAAGAGTTAGAAAATATGAAGCTAGAGCTAATGAGCAGTGTTTTAAATAATATAGTTTCTGTGTGATTATTTCAGGTCTGAGTGGCTGGGACAAACAAGCAGCCTGATACAACAAATTGGCACCAATGTGATTGACTAAAATCCACTTAAAACCTGAGAAGGCTTGCAAAGGAATTCTAGACACTAAAAGACAATGTTTAGCTGCATTTTTTTTTTAATTGAGTGAGCTTTGCTTGCTGGCAGCATGCTGAAGCTCCTTTAAGAGAAGTTTTTCCTGATTTTAATTCATGGGTAGCAGGAAAAAAAGCCTCACATTTGAAATACTGGCATTCTGGGCCATGCTGCCAGTGCAACCTCTGGCTCTTTCAAGATGAGGTTTGTAAGCAGCATGTTACAAAATGGGGTTTGTAAGCAGCATGTTACAAACTGCTTAATGGCTCGACATAGACCAACTGCATACTTGGAAATGGAGCAATGTGCATGGCTTGTAGAGGTTAGGGAATGGACTTCTACCACGTTGGACTGTGCAGAGCAAGCAGGAAGTACTGTATATACCCTAGTAATGCTGCAGTTTAAGTTTTCAAGGCGCACGTAGCATTTTAAGAAGCATTAAAGAATTACAGATACACAATAGGACAGATTCAGACATAAAAGACCTCTAAATGAGACACAATGTGTTTTGAAAATGTACACAGGCTTAGGAAAAAGAAGAAAAAGAGTATAGAGAGTTATAAAAGTAATTAAATGGTTTATAAAAAACAAAACAAAGACTTTAAAGAGACAGAGTACAGACAGTCATAGATTAAAAGAAAAACAAGCCACGTAAAGATGGAATATGCAAAGAGAGTCTGGATTATGTATACTATTGTGTTTTCTTTGAATTTTTTGGCTGCAGAGATACATTTGATTCTGGGGATTGCTAAGATAAACCAACATATATGCTTTCAAGGTATCTTGTCTTCAGAATTTGAGTCTAAGGATATGCTGCTTTCGAAAAGAGGTTCTTCTTTTGTTTCCACAGAGGATGAGAACCTGTGGATTGCTTCCAGACTAATATGGTTTGATTGACCAAGACCCCCTGAAAGGTCACTCTGAACAACCCCCCAAAAATTACTTCACTGAACTGCTGACTGAGATGAACCTAACACACAGGATACACCATGAAAGACCTGATTAACAGCACCCTGAATCAGCAGAAAGTAATCTAGAGAACTACACCCATATTCCCAAATATTGTTTATAAATACTTTTTTACATTTAAAGGGGGATATGCTATAGAGATTTGCATGTGTCTAGATCTTGATTTATTGATACAAATTTAAGGTCAATTTTGTTATACTGTGTATATGTATCTTGATTAAGGTATTATGTTTGTCCAGCTCACTTAAAAATATAATGCATAATTAAGAAATATAGGTTAATAGATAGTTATCCATAATAGTCAAGCTTGTAGTCATGTTAGTTAGGTTTTCTAAATATATAGAGATATATTTCAGTTAGAGAGGTATTCTTCAAATCTTTCAGAGACTTTCAGAATATGGCATTTAAAATGTTTTAAGAATGTAAGACTTTTCATGACAGTGAGACACATCTGCTCCTGGCAACACCAATAACTTCAAGAAAAAGATGGGCATAAAAGAGGCTCCTTATGGAGTTGTTTAACAATTTGAGCAAAAAACTGCTCTTTCCTAGACTGCTTGACGAACTGGACATGCAGGACCCATAGAAATATGACTACTGAAGCTGCCTAAAGAATGTGAAATAGTCCTTAGGGGTTCCTGATTCATGAAAAAACCTGACAGACATTCTGCAGAACATAAAAGAAAGTGATTGACAAACTGCCAATATAGATGGAACTGTCTTTAAAATTTACTGCTTCATGGAAAAGTCTGCTGGATACTATGGGCCAGTAGGCCAAAGATGGATGCCCCAAAGGTACAGAAGAACTTTGGGTGACTATCCGGGCAGTGAGAAGTCTCTGTCATTTCTACAGTTTTGGAAGTTGCTTACAATACACTTCCTGTTTACTTAGGTAATATTATATTCTTCTGGAGTCTTTGATGGAGTCAAAGAGTTGATAGTTATAATTATAATTTTCCTTAGTTATGATAAAAGTTAAAGTATATATAAATATTGTAATTATAATTCTTACTTGATACCTTGTTTTGTTATATGTAATTTTACTGTGTTGAAGTTAAAGCCTTCTTTCTTTATTTAACAGAAAAGGGGAGGTGATGTGGGATTTCCTACTGTATGCTGTAATTACCATTAATGAATAAAGAAACTGCCTTGGCCTGTTGATAGGGCAGAACTTAGGTAGGCAGGGAAAACTAAATGGCATGCTGGGAGAAAGGAGGCAGAGTCAGGGAGAAGCCATGTAGCCCCTCCAGAGCTGGATGGAACTTTAGCTGGTAAGCCCCCGCCACATGGTGATACACAGATTAATAAAATGTGTTAAATTAAGATGTAAGAGTTAGCCAATAAGAAGCTAGAGCTAATGGGCCCAGTAGTGTTTTAAATAATATAGTTTCTGTGTGATTATTTTGGTTCTGGGCAGTCAGGATGAACAAGCAGCCAAATACAACACATTAACATGCTTGTATTTGTGGGGTGTGTGTGTGTGTGTGTGTGTGTGTGAAGGCCAGAGTCAATCAAAGTTCTAATCTTCAAAGCTTTATCCACCTTCATTTTTTTGTTTATAGATTTGAAATTATTTTCTTTGGAGTTTGTGTGTTTTATTTGTTTGAAACACAATCCCTCACTGGCCTGAAACTGACCAGTCTTTTTAGGCTGACTAAATATCAAACTCCAAGGATTCTCCTGCCCCAGCCTCCCTACTACTAGTATTACAAGTATGTGCTGCTGTCACATTGTTTTTCATGGCTCTGGGGCTCCAACCCAGGCACTCCTGCTTGTGTGGCAAGGGCTTTGCCACCTGACCCATTTCCCCACTCCTCATTTTATTTTTCTCAATTTTTGAGATATTTAAATCTACAGAAAGAGTAAAGTGTTGGTATAACTAAAACCTATTTGTTTAAACTCATCAGGACATATTTTTAAAATTTTTCTCCTTTGTACAGAAAAACACTGATTTTTACTTTATTTCTGGTAAGAGTACTGATTCTAAGATGCAACTCCTAAGAAGACTAGTGTTCCCTCACCTACAACTGCATCCATCCCACATGTGCATAATTGAGGCTCATATTCACTTTCTCCAGTTGTTCCAACAATGCCTTGACAGCTGTTTTGCCTCCACTAAGCAAGAATCCAATCAAAGATTGCACAACACATTTATTTGGGCATTTTAGACTTCTTACTCATTTTTTTTGTCCCACATAATGACACCATTTTTCAATAATACAATCCTGTCATTTTATAGAATGTCTCAAAGTCTGAATATTTTTTTCTCCATGAATAGATAAGTTACCATTGCTAATTTTGTTTTCATCTCAATTTACCTGCCCTATAGGTCGATAACTGATTTGTTTATAACAATCAAATAGCTTTTATCTGTGCAGTTGTCTATAACTTATTAATATAACACATTATCTCATACATCAAAAATTTAGAAAGGTTTTAATACCCTCTTAAAAAGTTTACAGTTATTTATTTATTTTGAGGTGGGGATGGCAGTGGGGACACATGTGCACCTGTATAGAGGACCGAGGACAATTTTCTGGACTCTCCTTCCACTATGTGAGTTCTGGGTACTAAATGCATGTTGACAGGTTTGGTGGCAGGTACTTTAACTAACTGAGCCATCTTGCAGGTCCTGTGCCCTCTTTTAAAGGTTTTTGTTCTAGTGTTAAATGCTGTTACCATTAGTTTTCTTAATTTTCTATACTATATAGTTCATATTTGCTTCATTCCCAGTATTAGAGGTTTAAGCTCCATAAATGCATATTTATTTATTTATTTTTGGTTTTTTGAGACAACATTTCTCTGTAGCTTTGGAGCCTCTCTTGGAACTAGCTCTAGCAGACCAGGCTGGCCTCTAACTCTGCCTTCCAAGTGCTGGGATTAAAAGCGTGTGCCACTGCTGCCTGGCTCATAAATGCTTTTAGATAGGTCTAATTTGTTCAATCATGCTTTGCAGATTTAAAGCCACAAAAGTGCATTAGCATAGTGCTGGCATGTGTGTAAGTGCTCTCTACAAATGGAGATATGTATGTCTCTTTTGTACATCTGTGCACAAAATTACAGGTGTATGAAAAATGCCATTTCTCAAGACCTTGGCTCTAGAGGCAGCTTTGTATGTGGTTTGGATTCATCATGCATTTTGATGGATTTCTCCAGGAACTTTCCTATCACAGATTTCAAATGGTTCTAGTTATAAAGCTGGGCCCATAGAATTACTAAGTATAATGATATGTCTTTATCCTATTTTTTTATGAAAATTTTTATCTCGGTATAAATATTGCACTCCATGGCCCTCTCAGGCAGTTCCTGGTGACTCAGGAACAACTAGTCCAAGGCACGCTACAATTCAACTGCACTTAGCTATTTCCTCATAGATGTTGATGCCACCAACACACAGTGAACTCCAAAGAATGTATCAGTGCTAGCAATTCAAAACTTGGATCTATTCAAAAACAAAAATTTACCTAAATCTTGGCTCTAGAAACACCTACCTATGTGGGGGAGGACTTGTTATGGTTTTTGATAGGTATCACTGAGAGTTTTAACTATCCTTCACAGAATTTTAGATGACTTCAGTTATTAAGCTGGATGCCTAGGTAGGCCCATGACACAGAAGCAGCATCTTATATATGATATGTACCAGGGATTCAAATATTTTATCTTAAAAAGTGAGTTTCTCAGAGCTACAACTATAAATTAGGCATATATCAAATTCTTTTGTTTAGTGAGTTTATAAATAGAGTGATGTGCAAAACTATGTCTTAGAGACATATATAAAAATCTGCTCTTCCCCAAATAGGAAAGAAACAAAACACCAAAGTAAAGATACCACCAAAGTCCAACACAAAGAACCAATGAGTTTTACTAAGGTTACTTAGAGGAAAGTGAATGGGGAGTTATTTAAAGGAGCATAACTTACTCAAAGACAGCTGTATCAACAAAAGCCCTCCTGAGCATGGGCAACATCTCTAGAAAGGTGAAAAGCAAAGACTCACTGCACCACTGAAGACAGTTCAACTGCTATACTGTCTCTCCCATGCATCTCAGATGGTTTGAGTCTCTTCCAGGTAACTCCGTTGGTTTCCTCAAAGCAGCAGGGCTCATCTGCCTTGGTTTCTACCTTGCCTAGGCAACTAAGCCATTCTGAGCATCTTCTAGGCAACTCAGCTTATCTGAGAGAGTCTCCCAGTAGTCCTCCCTGATTACACATGTTTGGAGAGGGAAGCCCCTAGTGTATCTGATCAGTTTCAGAGGCTTCCTGAGCTTAAGGAGCTTCCCCGGAGGATAGAAAGTTTCATCTCTCTTTAGAATATCCAGAGCCTTAAGTAACTACCCTGCAGGGTGGAATGGATCAACTCCGAGCAATAGCTACACAACAGCAATAATTTATAATCAGCCATTCTATAGTGGGAAAAGCCACATGAAGATTAACATATGAAAGAAGCCATTTAGCAGGAGACTAGAAACTCTTCCCCACTGGGTTACAATCAACAGGAGTATGTGGAAGAAAAGTCCACAACACAGAAATGTCAAAGAAGGGCTACAAATGACTATATAGGCCCCTGAGACTCCTGGTCCAGTGCTTTTGAGCATATGCTTTTCTCCAGCTTGCAATCTAACTCCCATCCTCAGTGTCTTCTCTTCTTTAATAAGCAGTCTTTGATTCTATTAATCTCTACATGTGTTCCTTGTGTACATCCTCATCATGAGATTGAGGAGCCTGGAAATCTCAGTGAATGTCCATGGACTCAGAGTCAGGCCCATAACAATGACATGACTCATATATATTCATCTGAATTATAGTGGGGACCATGTGAAAGTATAAAAGATTTTATAATAGCAACTACATCTATGCAGCTAGGACAATATTAAAGAAATACTGAAATGTTATATCCCAGGCTATCTGATGTCTATGATTAAGTGGCATCCCCCCTTTTCTCCTCCAGCCTGCACTGTAGAGTAGCTATATAAGATCAGCAGGAAGTGTTAGTAGCACGATGACTCAAATCTGGAAACCACTGGGAACTTACCAATAGAATTTAGCAACCATTCAACAGCTCCCATTGGTTAATCACTCCTCCTAGGTTATGACTACAGCTTTCTTTCTTTCTTTCTTTCTTTCTTTCTTTCTTTCTTTCTTTCTTTCTTTCTTTCTTTCTTTCTTTCTTTCAAGTTTATAATTTACTTGTTAAGATTTCTGAGTTCATTCAGAAATCTATTTCACTACCATCATCAGTTGCTCCTTTGTTATACCATGATCCAACCTGTGCTAGCATTTTAAAGCCAAGATATTGGCCAAGTATACAACGGTCTTGTAATCTAAGTACTTCCTGGCTTGATATCCTGAACTGGATCACTAGTTGTGTGTATATAAACATAATTTTTATTTCTCTTTTTAACCTGTTTTTCTTTTCCAACCCATTCTGGCCTCAACAATGTCGAATTTCTGATCTTCTTGCCTCTACCTCCCAAATACTGGGACCACAGATCTATACAACTATGTCAAAGTTTAGGTGGCTCCAGTCATCAAACTCAGAGCTTAATTTATGCTATGCAAGCACTCTATCAAGTGAGCTATATTGCCAGTCCCTGGATAAAGTTTTCTATGAAGACCCTACAGAATGGCTTGACTATTCATCCCATCAACATGATATAAGAGAGACAGAAGGAGAAAGCTGGACAAAGCTACAGTCATTTTTACCATCTTTAATTGTGGAATCCATCACAAACCTTTTTTTATGATAAACACAACTGATTTTGTAGATTTTAGTATGAACAGACTAATAATGTTTGTGCCATTTCCTGGACTCTTGATGAGACCACAGGCCATTGACCCAGCCCCTCCCCATGGAAAAGCCATTAAGGATGAGAGAGACTGCAAGCTGCAAGCCTCTGCTAATTGCTGTCCTCTTGATTTTAGACCCTCTCCACTTTAAGTCAGGATGACAACTAGCAGGAAAATCACAAGGTGGTTTCCTTTTGCAACCTTCACAGAGAAAGGATCTAAATGTGTGGAAAATTTTAGAAAAACTGTAATTATAGAGGCATGGCCTTGCAAAGAAAGGGAAAAATAAAGAAGGCCTCATCAGTGGGGGAAAAACACTGTCAAGCACATTGGTTCTGTGGTGAAACAGACTTTTGTGTTGTAAAGACTTGGTCTGTAATTAAGAGACTAGGGTATCAGCTGAGGCTGCTGTATTTTGCAAGCACAATCCTCCTATTATCCAAACCATTGTGGTGCTGTGTATAAACAAAGTGCAAAGCAGATAATCACATTAAGAGTAATAACAGTGATAAGGGTAAGAGAAGAAACAGATCAAAACACATGGTGCCTTTTCCCCATTTAGCATTGTGCCTCTTTCCTTTCCTTCCTCTTGGCTATGTGTTGTCATTTGGAACTGAGTGCCACATCTCATAGCAGCATCCATAGTCAGCTGTCAGACAGAAGTAGCCCCACACACTTGGGCTAAGTTTTGTCTCAGACTATCCTTGGATAGAATAGTCACAGCATCGAAGCAGCTGACATTTTCTGATAGTGCTCTCATTTGAAAAAAGGAAATGGGGTACACAGGATGAAAGACATACCTGGGAGCATAAAACACTGACAATCAGAATCAGAAATCAAGAAGCCCTACGGGGTATCCCAGATTGTGGGTGCCTGCAGGACTGGCATGCCGAGACATATTGATCCTCTGCAGTCTGTCTCTGGCTGGTGGTAACGGTCTGCATATTAACATGCAGCGTGAGAGATGCTGCCTACAGGATGGGCAGCAGGAGTTTGGTCCAGGAACCCCTGAAAGCAAGTCTAGTGTCTGGGTAACTAGTCACTGAGTTCAATATTACTAAGCAAAAAATTTAGGTGGCAAGTAACTGATAATTGCTTTCACTTAACCCCACTAGAATGAAATCCTTTATAATTGAACTCCAAATCTTTAGATTGTTATCTACTGGTTAAACTGGATATTCCATTGAACTAACAAATCAAAGTAAAAAAAAATCATTTTATTTTGGAGAAAATCAGATTGTTATTTTAAATTGACATCTTGGTTATATCTTGAAATACTCAAAAAAAGAAGAAGAAAGGTTAAATAGCTTCCTTTAATTTATAAAGGAGCTATTTCCTTATACTTCATAGCATACATCCTAAAAAATTATGTTTCTCTTCAGTTACCTTTAACTATTGATGCAATTGCTGGGGCTAGCAGTCAATTGCATGGTTCAACAGAATTTCAACAATTCAAAATAACTCACTAATCCATGTACCAAATGTGTACCTTACAGACATAAATCACTCTACTATAAACAATAGCTGATTTATCTACAGTCTGAGTGCTACAGTTAAATATGCATTTGGGAGCAATGACTTTTTCTGTAGAAACTCAAAATATTCTTAGCAGGAGATTGTCTGACAGGAAGGTCAGACTTAACCAGATTTTCTTCTGATAACTGTAGGCTTAGCATTTCATATTTGTAAATTGGAAATAAAAGCAAGTTCCTCGAGGCAAGCTCATGCAAATTCAATCTAATCTATTGCTTTAAGCCATGCCATCCCTCCAAGAAATGACTAATTAGGAGCAATATCCAAGCAAGGCTATGATGCTTAGTCCACAAATTATTCTAGATAAAACTGAGAGAAAAGACTAAGGAGTAAAGGTTAAAAGCATGATGAGAGAGGCTGAGGCTGAAATATTGCTGTGAGCTCAAGGCTAGCCTGCATTACAACTGAATTCCAGACTAACAAAGGTGTGGGGAGTGCAGGATGAAGAAGTTGGGGCTTCAGAGGGGAGATGAAGACAGGACAAAAACAAGCCAGAGACAAGTGTCATTGTGAGATGCTGCTTGGACAAAATAAAGAACTTTAGAAGCCTGTGGCTATGCCTGCATCCCTAAGTACTATAAGTGAGGACTGAATGGCAGTATAGAGATGTAAAGTGAAGGAGTGATTGTGAGGGGGACTACAGAGAAGGAGAAGGTCAGGACCAAGGACAGAGGCTGATGCTTGGGAGAGGGTGCATAACCCTGGGTTCTAAGACTTGGGCATTGTTAAATTCTCACAGTTGCGTCCTGACATGAGACTCCCTGGTTGTTTGCACAGTTCACTTCTGTGTAGTTGTAATGTTCAGTCACAGCAAAGCTTCTCATCCCAGTTGAACTATGGCTTATTAGTTTGTGTCTTTGTGTATGTGTACATTGGAATAAGGGGTAAGTCAGGGTGAGCAAGGGTATGACTAAATTAGTATAGGACTTAATTTCAAAACAGGAGAGGCATTCTGTTGCTGTAATAAATACCAGGACCAAAAGCGATTTAGAGGACAGGAAGAGATGGGTTAGTTCATCTAACAACTCCCAGGACACACTCCATCACTGCAGGAAGTCAGGGCAGAAACTCAGAGAAGGAACCTAGAGGCAGGAATTGAAGCTGGACCATGGAGGAACACTATTTGTTGGCTTTTTCTCTATGGCCTTCTCAGTTTGGTCTCTTATACAGGCAGGGCCCACCTGCCAAGGATGACACGGCAAACAGTGGGCTGGACCCTCGCACATCAATCACTAATCATGAACATGTTCCACAGACATGTTCACAGGCTAATCTGATTGAGACAATTCCTCAGCTGAGATTCCTTCTTCCAAAATGACAAGCAACTCTAGCTTGTTTCAAGTTAACAAAGACTAACCAGCACAAAATCTGCAGGGCGTGGTGGCCTCTACCTGGAACCGGCCAGGTAGACACAAACAGAGCCCTCAAGCCAGCCAGTCTAATCTAACTGGTGAATTTCAGGCCATTAAGGGAACCTATCTCAAAAGAGGTGGTGGTGACCTTTGAGAGGAGGATACCCAGGCTTGTCCTATGTCTTTTGAGTTACACACACACACACACACACACACACACAAACACGTGTACACACATACGTACAGTTGCACAAACATTGCATCCTCACATACATGCACACACACAGGAATTAAAAACGAATTACCAGAAGATTAAAAAGAAGTCACCTTTAAAAAACACATTTCTTTCAAAGGTACAGAACAACACATGACCATTATAAAATTGAGTGTTTATTACAGTTGATAGGGACTAGAATGGAGCAAACCATAACTCTTGTCAGGAATGGTGGCACAGGCCTTTAATCACAGCACCCAGGAGATAGAAGCAGGAGGTCTCTTTGAGTTCAAGGCCAACTGGGTCTACATATTGAGTCCAGCCAGCCAAAGATACATAGTGAAACTTTGTCTCAAAAAAATCTAAAAAAATTTTAAAATAACAACCATAATTGTTAGGAATGATTTCTGTGCCTTGGGCCCTAGTTTGCATTGGTCACAGAAAACTCGCTGTGACTGATCTCATAGTGAGATGAGCTTGCATTTCCTGGTTTAAGAGTCTTTGTAGGTGTACTTAGTGACTGGAGTATAAGCAAGCTTCAAAATTTCAAGAGTGTATTTTTAATTTTATCATATTCAGTCTCAACATAACTTTGATGATTAATTTCTATTATTACCTTGATAAAACCTATATTCACACAGGACATCATCCTTTGGGCATGCCTGGGAGGGATTGCCTTAATTAAGTTAACTAAGATGAGGAGAGATGTCCATTGTGGGTAGCGCATTTCCTGGGGAAGGATCCTGGACTATATAAAAATAAGAAAATAAGGTTGGCACGCTTGCTGTTCTCTGCTTCTGACTGCAGATGGGTTGTAAGAAGTTGCTTCAAAGTCTTACTTCATTGATTTCCTGTGCTGACAAACTATACCTCTAACTATGAGCCAAAATACACCCTTCCTTCCTTATGTTGTCCTTTGGGGGTAATTTGTCACAGCAATGAGAAAACTAAAGATAGCTTTCAGCATCAAGGATGCAGGATGCCCTTCGCAAACTGTTCTGTAGCTCTCAGTTGTCCAGTGTGGAGACTTGGGGGCTACTTGAGGTCTTGCAAGCTCGGCTGAAGTGGAAAGAGAGAACCCTTTGAAAGAACAGCTTAACTCCTGTCTTAACCAGTATAATCCCTGTGTTTATGACTTACATACTGTGTTTTACAGCTTCTTTTAAAAGAGTTTTATCACTGAAAAAGAAACTCAGAAATGATTTGACTTTAAGACATTAGGTCTTACAATTGGTCTCTCACTGAGGGAGTAGTCTAGTATTTAGTTCCATTTTAAGATTATTTTAGGAAAGGTTTTTAACAAGCTGGTGTATTTTAACTACATCTTCCATTAAATTGATCACACTATTAAAGATGAGCGTGGAGAAAGGCCAAAGCAAGTTTATTTGAGGGTTGAATGCTAAGTTATTTAAATGAAATTCATTTTGCTGTCTTCTGATACACACTGTGAAGTTAATCAGACTCATAAGAAATGCTGATGATCTGAAAGAACTTACTCTGGGCTGAAAATCTCTGAAGCACAGGAGAAAAATTAACGATGCAAACACACACTTTTCATAACTACACTTTAACATTAAATTAAGCTGACATTTAAAATAGGATGTGGAATATAATTTCTTACATATAAAAATATTCTATTCACTTGAGCACTTACTACTTGCTTAAAATTCATTTTAAAAAGGAATATTTGAAAAATCAATTGAAGATAGACAACAAAGAATGAGAGAGAAAATGATTTAAAAAGAAAGAAAAGGTGAAGGAAAACAAAATTTCAAAATGTCTAAAGATAAATTTTTCTTTCTCTACCTGGCTATGGTTTGGGCAGTGGTGTCAAGTAACTTAACATCTACTGTCATGGAACTTGACGAGTCAGTAGATCACCTCTGACAAGAATCCTCAACTTCCTTTATGAATCGGTGAGATTGTGTTCTGAATAGCATGTCCCATTAGGTGCACATGAATACTCAGAAGATCCTTGGATGAATTTTGCCACTGTGCGCACTTGGGAAGATGGACCAGATCAGGATTCTGATACCCAGGGGAAAGGGTTAAGGTCTTGAGAAACGACATATCTCATTTCTACACAAAACTTTCAACTATCTCTAAATAGGCGATTTATGGTCATTCTCGTTTGCTCTCTGTTGCAGAGTTAGAACAGGATGAAAACAGCTTGGGAGGGGAGAGGGTTTGACTTTAGCTTACAGGCTACAGTCATCCCTGAGCTCCAGCTATCCTAGAGTTCAAGGCAGGACCTGGAAGCAATGAGCAAGTCTAGTGAGCAGGACCATGGAGGAACATTGCTTACTGGCACTCTCCTAGGCTTGTGGTCAGCTACCTTTCCTTTACAGGCCAGGCCCATCTGCCCAGGCATGATACTGCTCACATTGGACTGGGTCCTTCATCAGTTAGCAATCAAGAGAATGGTCCATAGACTTGCCAGGCCAATATGATGGAGGCAATTCCTCAACGGGGGTTCCCTCAGGTATAAGTTGGTGACCAAACTTAGCCAATGCAATGGTATTATGCACTGAAAAAAATATATTGGAATATTTTACTTACCTATAAATTTTTAGAATCTTTTATTTTATTTTAAATAGAATTGCATCATTTCCCTCTGCCCTCTTCTTCCTCCAGCCTGTCCCATGCCACTCTTCTCACACTCTCTCATATTCATGTTTCCTTTCATAAACAAATGCACAAATATGCTTTAAAGACATATTTAATAAATGTTTTCAATGTATTCTAGACATTAATTACTGCAGATTTTGAGATAGTGTAACCAGTTTTCTCATGTTCTAAAATATGGCAGGTGACCACTACTGCATGTGAACTGCAAAGTTACCAGTGGTCTTGGTGTATCTGAAACTTGTTTTTTGAGGGCTTTTCTCTAACTAACAGAAGTGGGTGTGGGGTACTTTTTACTTTCCTATGCATACTTATGACCACTCTAGCATATATATATATATATATATATATATATATATATATATATATGTATGTATATATACATAAATACACACACACACACACACACACACACACACATATATATATATAGAGAGAGAGAGAGAGAGAGAGAGACTATGACACAGAATAATCAAAATTAACTTTTCCACAATAATTACTTGGGGAACACCACTGAAAAACAACATGTGCTCCAAAGCTTGCAGATGGCTTTATAGGGTATTTTCTGATTTGTTGTTTTAGTTTTCAAGCCCCTTCTGACAGTAATAGCCAGTTCTTCTTCCATCTTGCTCTTGGTGCTTTGGGTGTGATCAATTCCAGCTTATTTTTCTATGACTTGATGTGACTCAGATATCCATCTCTTGGACATACAGTACAATATGAAACAACTTCACAAAAAAAGTCACCGAGTTCTTGCTGGAACCTTTTGTGGGCAATGCATTGTCCTAGCTAGCTTTAGCTGCCAACTTGACACAGCCTAGAGTCATCTGGAGGAGTCAAAATTGAGCGATTGACCAGATCAGATTGACCTTGAGGGATAGTTTTGGCTAGATATGGGAAGGCCCAGTCCACTGTGGACAGTACCATCCCTAGGCAGGTGGGCCTGGGCTGGACGGGAAAGCAGGAAGTAAGCTGAGCACAAGCCTATGAGAAAGCCAGCAAAAAGTTACTCAATGGTGTTGGCTTCAGTTCCTACTTGAGTTTCTGCTCTGGCTTCCCTCAATGATGACATGCACTCTGAAAGTACAAGCTGAATGAATCCTTTCCTCCCTTAAGTTACTTTTGATACAGTATTCATTCAGCAACAGAATGAAACTGGAGCAGGCATTCTCTCTCGAGTCTGCCAAATGTCAAACTGAAGCTCATGGAAACATCTTTCTACAACCTGAGGCCATCCAACCAAAGACTCCATCTGTATAAAAAAAAAAGTGAAAGAAAGTTCAGACTATTTCTGCTGATGTCAGTGGACATCTAAAATCGGCTACAACTGCTAACCGCTACTCCCTGCCTATGCCAGCTTCTCAGCCAATGTATCCCCCTCCGGGGTTTTCTTTCATCCCTTTCTATATTATTTAATCTATTTGACTTGCATCTGTATCATTTGTGTTTGATCCTGTTGAGAACATTTTAAAACATACATTAATTCTTTTGAAAAAAAGTTATATATGGGTAGAAAAGAGGGCTCAGTGGACAAGGTGCTTGCTACTTAGCCTGGAGACCTGACTTCAATTCCTGAAATATATATGGTGGAAGGAGAGAACTGACAAATGTAAGTTGTCCTTTGACCTCTACACACAGACACACAGACATACACAAAAACACACACACACACTAAATGTTAGCTAAACTTATTATTATAGTATATATTTAATTCAATAAGATTGATAAAGAGGGTCAATAAATCATCTAAGTAGTAAAATAGAGTAGCAACATTGTTTTCTAATATTTTGAATATAATTATTTATAACATAGAGTGATAGCAGGATGGAGCAATACCTCATTCAGTGAAATGCTTGCTTTGCAAACATGAGGCCCTGAGTTTGATTTCCAAACATACTTTTATTTTGTTTACATTTTATTTTTTAAACATAATTCTTTATTGATTCTTTGGGAATTTCACTTTATGCATGCCTATCCTGCTCATCTCCCAGTCCCTCCATATCTGCCTCTCACCCCTGCAACATGTACCCCATGTAACATTAACAATAACATGTTAATGTTAATTAATAAAACTTAATACAAAACAACAACAACAACAAAACCCTCCTCATTCCTCTGTTGTCTGAGGTTTCTGTCCTTCCCGGTTTCCACAATTATTAAGTCCCAAAGAATTCACACAGAGGTCTACATTAATCATAAACTGATTGGTCCATTAGCTCAGGTTTCTTATTAACTCTTACAACTTATATTAACCCATTATTCTTATCCACGTTAGCCACATGGCTCGGTACCTTTTATAGTGAGGCAGTCACATCTTCTTTCTTCTGTGTCTGGACAGGACTGCAGAGGGAGCTTCCCTCTTTCCAGAATTCTCCTGTTCTCATTGACCCGCCTCTACTTCCTGTCTGGTTGTCCTGCCCACCTATACTTCGTGTCTGGCTACTGGCCAATCAGCATTTATTTAAAACATAATTGACAAAATACAGACAATTGTCCCGCACCATTCCTCTTTCTTTGCAATCAATACCTCTTCGTTCATGCTAGTGGCATCAGGAGTAGTGGTATGTCACTCAATATGCCCTTTATCCAGCCAGCCCCATCTCCAAAATGTTTACTGCATTGAGTCACTGCTCTTATTCAAGGCCTCTGGCCTACCGTCATCACTGGACCTTCACTGAAACTCGTCTCGGAAATCATGCTCTTGCCCTGAGTCACAGAGATTCTGCAGTTTTTGTTCCACAGGACATTCAGGGCCTGGTCATAGATGGGCAGACGTTAGGGTAGGCCGGATGTGAGTCTGGATGGTGGATGAGCTGGTTGGTCCTGGCCACTGTGTCTGCCCCCTCAGGTTAGGGGCAAAGCCATCTCTCCTAGGCCCAATGGGGACAGTTCTGCCATACCAGTGGTGATGGGTGGGGCTATCTCTCCAGAATTCAGGGGCCAACTCTCCCATGGTGGGACAGTTCTCTAACTGCAGTCAGTGTCTAACTAGGGACAGGGCAGCTACACTGAGCAAGCGCAGCACGATCTTCCGATTTCAAAATCCAAACAAACTTTTTAAAAGGTCAATCACTTTTATCATCTGTATGTAAGAGGGCTACTAATTTATCTTCGTCGTTGTCATCGTCTTCTTAGCAGTTTCCTGGTAGAACTTTTGGGGTTGCTTCTGTACACTATCATGTCATCTTCAAATAGTAATATTTGACTTCTTTTCTAATTTGTATTTAGTTGATCTCCATTTGTTTTCTTATTGCTCTATCTAGAATCTTGAGTACTATATTGAGTAGACATAGAGAATGGACAGTCCCGTCTTATTCCTGATTTTAGTGGAATTGCTGTGAGTTTCTCTCCATTTAATTTGATATTGGTTGTTGATTTGCTATATATTGCCTTTATTATGTTTAAGTATGTTCCTTGTATCTCTGATCTTTCCAACACTTTTAGCATGAAGGGGTGTTGATTTTTTAAAAGGCTTTTTCAGCATCGAATTAAATGATCATGTGGGGTTTTTTTGCTTTCAGTTTGTTTATATGGTGAATTACATTGACAGATTTTCATATGTTGAACCATCCCTGCTTTTCTTGGATGAAGATCACTTAATCATGATGAATGATTTTTGACCAAAAAGCCAAAATTATACAATGGAAAAAAGAAAGCACTTCAGCAAATGGTGCTGGCATCACTGGATATCAACATGTAGAAGAATGCAAATAGATTGATACCTATCACCTTGCACAAAACTCAAGCCCAAGTGAATCAAAAACCTCAACCTAAATTCAGTTACACTAACCATGATAGAAGAAAATGGAAAATAACTTTGAACACATTGGCATGGAAGAAACTTCCTGAATAGAGCACAAGTAGCACAATCAGAAAGATCGATAATTAATAAATGAAACCACGGAAAACTGAAAAGCACAGTAAACGAGAAAAAATGGCAACGTACAGAATGGCAAAAGATCTTCACCAACTCCACATATGACAGAGCACTGATCTCCCAAATATATAAATAACTCAAGAAACTAGACATCAAAAAACAAAATAATCCAATTTAAAAATGTGGTACAGACCTAAACAGAGAATTCTGAACAGGAGAATCTCAAATGGCAGAAAAACACTTAAAGAAATGTTCAGCATCCTTAGTCAGAATGCAAATCAGGAAATGCAAATCCAAACTACTTTGAGATTCCATCTTACATCTGTCAGAATGTCTAAGATCAAAAACAAAACCACAAATAACAGATTATGCTAGAGAAGATGTAGAGCAAGGGGAACACTCTCCCATTCATTTCTCGTGGTTGTCCAAACTTGTACAGCCATGTTGGAAATCAATATAGTGGTTTCTCAATAAATTGAGAATCAATTTGCCTCAAGACACAGCTGTAACACTCTTGTTCATATATCCAAATGACGCTAAATCATACCACAAGGAACTTACTCCACTATGCTTATATCAGTTTTATTAGTAATAGCCAGAACATAGAAACAACCTGGATGCCCCTCAGCTGAAGAATGGATCAAGAAAATGTGGTACACTAACACAATGAAGTATTACTCAACAGTAAAAAATAATGACATCAGGAAATTTGAAGGCAAGTAGATAGAACTAGAAAAATAAATCCTGAGTGTGGCAACCCAGACTCAGAAAAACAAACATAGTATTTCCTCATAAGTAGATATTAGTTGTAAATGATAACAATGTTACAATCCACAGACCCAGAGAGGTTAAGCAACAAGCAAGACCCAAGGAGTAATGGACACATGGATCTTCATGAGAAGGGAAAATAGGAGAGAATTCCTGGGTGGAACTGTGAATGGGTGGGGATGGGAACATGAGGTATCAGGTTGAGGGTGCATGGAGAGGGGAGTACTAAAAGAGATGACTGGAAAGGGAGAATATTTGGGGTCAGGTAGAAACCTGGTACAAGGAAAAATCTCATAAATCTGCAAAAATGGCCCAGTTAAGACTTCTAGCAATAGTGAATGCATAACCTGAACTGGCCATCTTCTAAGATCAGACTGGCGACAACCCCAATTGTCATCACAGAACCTTCATCTAGCAACTGATGAAAACAGATGGAGAGACACACAGCCAATCATTAGGCTAAGTTTGGGAACTCACACTGAAGAGAGGGAAGAAGAATTGTAGGGGAAAGAAGGGTCAAGAACATCACAAGAAAACCCACAGAAACAACTAACTGGGCTCATAGAAACTCACAGAGACTGAATCAACAACCTGGAAGCCTGCATAGGACCGACCCAGTCCTTCTACACATATGTGACAGCTGTGTAGCTTGGTCGACTTGTAGAACTCCTAACAATGGGAACAGGGGCAGTTCCTAAAGCTTACTTGGCTCTTGGTAACCTATTCCTTATACTGAATTGTCTTGCCCAGCCTTGATACAATGGAGGTGCTTAGTCTTACTGCAACTCAATATGTCATGCTTTATTGATACCCATGAGAAGACTGTCCCTGTCTTAACAGAAACAGGGGAGCAGATTGGGGAGATGGGGAAGGAGCAAAGGCGGGGAGAGGAATGGGAAGAAAGGAGGGAAGGGAAACTGTGGTTAGGATTTTAAATAAATTGATTCATCTGAAAAGAGGGGAGGGACAAGCACAGTGGTCTCAGTTTATAATCCCTCATGGGGACGCGGAGACAGATAGGTCTGTTGGGCTTTTTGGCTAACCAGTCCAGCATATTCAGAAAGTCTGGTGCCAGAGAGAGATCATGTCTCAAAATGAAAATGTTGAATAACACCAGAGGAACAATACCCTAGATTATTTTCTGATTTCCACATGTACACATATACACCTGCATGCACACCACACACATGTGTGTACCTACACACACGGGAGTATGTACACATATGCACACAAACAAGAGGGGATAGGAATTTGCAGCTGGGAGTTCTGAAGCACGCAATACTATCTTTGGTGTTTCCAGAAAGGCTCGAGGACAATAGGATCCACTCCTTCAAAGCACTGTTCTTTTAATGACCATATGCTGCTTTGAAGCCAAATACTCTGATATGTTGAACTCAAACACTCTGGGTCAATCATTTGAGCTAGGAATCTTTTTTCTGGTTCTTCAAGTGTTTAGTATAATTTATTCTCTAGTCAATTAGAATGATATGCAAAAAAAACTCAAACTCACACCGCAGAGAGAGAGAGAAATGGAGGGGAGGAGAGATAAAGGGCAAAGTTTGCAGCATCTTCTGGAATGCTGTGACTGGTCTGGCACACATCAGAAGTCAAATACATTCCAATCAATTTCTTTGTGACTTAGTCATTACGGCAAGTCAAAGACCTGTTTTTGAAGCTGGTGTTCACTGAAGTCACAAGCATGCTATTGGCAATACCTCAAAAACGAAAGTAACTGTGTAAAACCAGGTGTTGTTATTGTGGATGCTCACCAGAGAGTTTAGCTATGTGATAACATTTGAGTGAACAGACTTTGTGTCAGTTGTCTGTTTATTGCTGTGGAAAAGTACCAGGGATAAACACGTTGCAGGAGGCAATGTTTCATTTGTCTCATAGTTTCAGAGTTTTCAGTCCATGGTTACCTGACTGTGCTGCTTCTGGGTCAGTGTTAAGGCAGAAGGTCATGGCAGGGAACATTTGATAAAGTATAGTGGCTCATTTAATGGGAGACAAGAGAGCAGAGGAACCAAGGAAAAAGATAAGAGAAAGAGAGGGGGAGGGAAAGATGAGAAAGGAGAGAGAAGACAAGGAGGGAAGGAAGGAAGTAGAAGTGAAAACAAGGGAAGAGGTACTAAAGGAACAAGGGGGGAGGGAAGGAGGGATAAGGGATGCACTTTAGGGAATGGTCCCAGTAGCATTTCTCCAGCAGGGTCCGTCTTCTAATTCTTTCCCTTCCTGCGAAGGAAGAATATCTTCAGATTTTAAAATCCATCAGTGAATTAAACCACTGGTAACATCAAAGCTCTCAGAATTCAATCATCTTCCAAAAGCACCACTTCTGAGTATTACTGCACCAAAGACTAGACTAAACATACAAAGTGGGAACATTTCAGATCCAAACTGTAACATACTTTTATCCATGTTAGCTAAAAGTTCCCCCAAATATATTTCATTTGTTGAATAACAGCTCATAGTGAATTCTTAAAAGAAAAATAAAGTTGGCTAAGAGATTGACCCATTGCATCTGTAATAATTTCAAAATATTTTAGTTATAAAAATATGATGGTTTTATTATTTAAGTGGGTGGTAAGACATCTGGAATTATTTCCATAACAAGTAGGAATTATGACAGCAAATTTTTTTTAATTGTTCTAGCTTCTGGTACTTGCTACTTATTTGGCTAGTAGCTAGAATTTGTAACAGATCCACAAACATAAAAAACTATTTTAAAATAAATGAAAGTATATACATGAATACTTTCAATAACATAAGACTGGATATTGATATTATAAAGGAGGTTTAGGAACATTAAGTGTTGTCCCCTTGATGTACAATATGCTAGTCTTCCCTACTTTCCAGACAAAATGCAGAATCTTCCTGAATAAATTATCCTCAAGGCTCAGAGAATGTCAACTGCACGTTCGTCTTTGTCTCCGACATTCATTTGTACAATATCAGGACCATAATGTCCACAACACTATACACAATACGTTTACACGTATTCATCATCATTTTGACAGGGTTTTCCTGGAGGGTGAGGGCAGCATCTATGTTATTTAGATTGTCTAGTTCCTAAATTCACATTCAGATGCAATTGAGAGTCAGTGTTTGTTGAACGAAAGGACATTGAAATACTATAATCTGTGAGGAACACTTTTTTTGCCAGGATAGTCAAAGAAAGTCAATTAGAATTCGATTTTGTTGACATCTTTCTATTTACTGTAAGTGGAGAATAGATGACATCTGTATTGAGGTCCCAGAGTGGAATGTAGAGTACGTCGTATTGGCATATGGTTAGAGTACAACTAAGCAACAGGACTCTAGTGAAGACTTTACACACTTAAAAAACAAGAATAGTTGCCTAGCTGTTGTAAAAATAGCCTCTTCTCTTTATATTAATATTCTCTTTGAAATACATCTGTAGTACAAATCATCTTGAATTTTAATTCAATTTCTAGAAGAGAGGAATGGGTCTGTGAGGGCATTTTCAGAGAGGATTAGCTGAGGAGAGAAGATGCATCTTGAGTGCAGGTGGTGATTGCTGGAGTTCTAGACTTAACAAAAGGGAAAAGAGGAAAAAGTAAGTTGAACATTATAATGTATTCACCTCTCTATGCTTCCCAATTGTAGATACAGTATGACCAACCACTTCACTTTGCTACCATCATATCTTTCCTGCCCTGATGGCCTTGTACCTTCGAGCTGCAAGACAGATATTTTCTCACAGATGCAAGGAAAACGACTAATACAGGTGATAGCACCTCTTCAAACCAGAAAGAATAATAATTGCAACTCACATGTTGGTGTAGAAAACTGAAATCTGAACCCATGAAATAAGCAACTGATGAATCTGTCCTCTGCACTGAATTCTATTTGCTTATGGTAATTATTTGTAGCTGAGCAGTTCTTTAAAGTTTTCAAGGCAATCACACTTATTATTTTGATTGTCATAAATTTTATGAGGTGTTTGGTCAGGTGATTTTTTTCTATTCAATTTTGGGAATAAAGAAACTTGTGCTTAAAGAGGTTTACAGACAGAATTAGGGTTAAAATCCAAACTTCAGGCTCTAATTCATTTTTATTTTCTTTATCCAATATTTCCCTCAGTAATGCACAAGAATTGTAAAGCAAACTATGAAAATGCCCTTAACTGGGTCTGGGGAGATGGCTTAGTGAATAGGGTCAATTGCTAGGCAAGCTTGATGGTCAGAGTTCAAATCCCCTGAACCTATATAAATAAAGTTATAGATGAACTTTCCATGCCTTTGACTTCGACACTTGAAGGGCAGCAACAGAAAGGTTATAGGACCTTGTCAGCTGCCAGCACAGTGGAAGGTTTGGAGAAAGACCCAGTGTCAAGAGAAAAAGGTAGAAAACAATAGAGCAGGACAGCCAATTTCCTCCTCTGATCTATTCATGCATGTGCATGGGAAAGTGTATAAGCATACATATGTGCTCAGACCACACACATACTACATATACACACATATACCAAATACAAACACATAGAAACAAAACTACATATATATATGTGTAGCTAAACCAATGAATAAACACATATGAATTATCCTTGAGTTAGAAGCATCTTAAACTCTTAAAATGAAAACTTAAATGCATATAATGCATGATTTCAAAATGGTCAAAAATAAACTATTGTATTGTTAATTATAAGAAACAAAGAAAGCTCCCTTATTGAAAGAATGCTCCAAATCTTCTTATTAAAGTTATTGGTGGAAATGAGAACTAAAATTCTTGTGCTATCACATGAAGACAAAACACAATGTCGGTCAATGATGCCTTTTCGTCATCTGCACTTTGATCTGACTGTGGGCTGACATGAGTAATGGCCTTATGTTGGCAAAGGAGCTTCTATTGAAACTTTGCAAAATCACCTGAGTGTACAGTACAGTCGCATGGACCATGCCACCTGTGAAGTACAATATAGATGAGTACTCCATATAATTTGCCTTGGTTAGTGCACTTGATTCAAATGAATTCTCAAGAAACCCACAGCCTCATAGGTGGATATCAGTTTAGGAGGATATAAAGTGGGATATATTATGTAGTGGGAAGTTGGACATCCTTGGCTATTTGCATCATTTTTTGCATAAACAACACTCCTATTCCCAGACTATCATGTGAAACAAGGTAACACTGTTGTTAATACTCACTTCCCAGTTTGCTTTATGAGAACATAACCATTTGGATGAATAGACAACAAACAGGTAAAGCACAGTAAATGCAACATTCTCAAATCTCCCAGTATCCTAAAAAGCCCTTGATTTTTGCCAGTTGAATCTTTTACCTTGTGGTTGACATTAATTTCAACATGGGAATCTACAGTGCATACATCTGTGAGGTGCTGAATTCAGGTCAAAAGCTATTTCGGTGTTGCCATTTAAATTAAAATTAAAAGATCACTAAAGGGGTAGAACAAACCATAAGAGAGATATAAGAATCTTTACTGCCTTCTTCTATTAAGATTAAAACTTTTATGGCTTGTCCAGAATCATAAATCAGCTCATTGTGATATGCATTTTATTAGAACACAGAACTTATGATTTTTGGACATACTGCTTCTTTTACAGAAAAAAAATATTTCCACATGAAACCAAACACCAAAAACACCAAGGACAAGAAACTCACATTATTAAGGGAATTAAATGGCTATTTTTGCTCTATTTTAACACAGGTGCTGTATCTTATCTTGCAAGAATAGAGAGAAGTAGTTAGAGGTTGGGAGATGGCTTGGGGTGGGTAAGCATGCTTCTTGCACAAGCTTAAGGACCTGAGTACAGGTTCCTGGCACCCATGGCCACAGATTCTTACAAACCCAGCACTGGGGAGAGAGCTGGAGAAGTCAGAAACAGGATAATCACTGGAGCTTGCTGGGCAATCAACCTATCTAGATCATCTCCAGGTTCAATAAGAAACTCTCTCAAAAGGATAAGGTACAGAGTGAGACACCTGAAGTCCTCTAGTTTCCACACACAGTACATAGGTATGCATACATATATTCATGCAGACCCAAACTCGCATCCTACACACACACACACACATACACACACATATATTTATATATACTATATATACATATACATACATGCATGCATGGAAATATACACAACCCAATTAAAAGTAGGCACAAATTATTGAGGTCATCTTGGTGTCTTACTATTCCAGTCCTCTGAGTTGAAGATGTAGAATTCCAGAGTTTATCAGAAGTGCATTCATTTTCCTGTGAACTAAAATATTTTATCTATAATAAAAACGAGCAGCTAAGTGATTTGCTAGAGCAGTTGTCAAGACAGTCAAAGCAGAAGTCCCAAATCTTTCATTCCTCAATCTTAAGGCATTCAAATAAATGCTTTGATGCTGAGTTACCCTGTGCTTACCCAGCCTAATGGATGTTGTTTGAAGATTATTCTGCTTATGCCAACTTTCCTTTTTCTGAAACTCAGATTTTGGGTTCCAAAATTACATTTGAAAATACTGTTTTACACGAAGGTTATTTTCAGTATCAGGGAGACAGAGAATAGATGAAGGCACAAGAGAAAGAAATCTGACCAACTCAGTAATTTAGTCAGCATATCTGCAAAAAGACTAAAACCTGCTTTGGAAGCCTCCGTGAGGTCAGAATCTCTATAATGAAAGGTTTCAATGTTTTCTATAAACTGAAAATAAATATTCACAAGTGACAAGGGTGATAATAAATGTCACAGCAACCTTTGTCTTTAAGGGAGCTGCAAAGCAAGCCAGGGACACTAATAATTCTCTCGAATGCTGAAAGAAAGAACTTTGTGTCTCATTTAAAAATCAACTTCCTGTAAAACAGAAAGTTTAGCTCCAAGGAGGCTTAGATGGATTAGAAAACACTGAGTTATCCACAAGCCACAGAACCAGAAGAATGTGACCAAGAAAGCTGTAAACAGATGAACATTTCTCAAGAGGACATTATTGGAGCTATTGGATGCAATTTTTTGTCCTTTTTGTTTTAAAAATAATCTAATACAATCAGTTGACCTATTTCCACAGTGAATTTGGGTAACTGCAAATCTGATTGCCTGTATGAGCTTGCAAACATGCTTTAAAAACATATCACATTGCTCAGATATTCATTTTATTATTAAAGTCACAATGTCTAGAGATACTTGTATGACTTTAGCTACATGGGTTAGGAGTTAAAGCTTTCCTTTTAATAACAGTTTCAACATAATAGGCTTATGGAAAGCCTATTAAATATGAGGCATAAGATCTCCCACACTTTCTCCTATTTAATTATCTCTTTAACATTCTACAAGTATCTCTTTCTCAGCTTTTGTGACAACTCCATACAGTGAGGGACTTAAGGTACTTCACAAAAGACCTAAAATCTCAAACAATTGTGGCTTCAGCGGCTTGTCTGTGGCTCACTGGGGGATTTACCTCCTTGCTATAGAGACTACACCATTATTTTTTTGCTGGACAATTAGTGGTTTCATATACTGTATGTATTCGGGCTATCCGTTCACTTATCTGCATGGCAACTGTTCATCCACAGGTGCTAATCAGAGCCGCCTCCTACAGTCCAACCTTCTTCATCCTTAATGCTTGTCAAATATGGTCCTTCAGAGTACAATCATGACAAGCTGTGGCCACCGATTCCCTTTCCCACTTAACAGAAATGATGCTCGCAGTACTCCCAGACGAACAGGCTCCGTGGTCCATGAAATCAGCACACTCTGCTTAGACACACAGAGGAGGTCGGCAGATTGATGACTGGTTGTGCATACCTTTGCTTTGGATCAGAGATCTTTGCCCAGAATTCATTTACTATTTTGCCCAGTGGCCACTGAATCTTTCTGCATCAGGAAACTCAATTTTGAAACATCCGGCAAATAGGTTTCTTAGCGCCATGCTTCTTCCTCTTTCTGAACACAGTGCACAGAAAATAAAAGACATGCAGCAGCTTCCAGGAAAAGATCCCAAATTCACCCCATGTTATTTGTTCCTTGTGGTTTTTGAACAGGATAGATAGCTGTCAGCTGTTTGGGTCATTCCTGATTTACTCCTTTACTTTCTTGTCTTTGTTTCCAAAAATATGCCTGTGAAAAATGTTGGTCTGCTTTCTTAGGAATTAATTAGAAACTTAAAATGTATGCAAACAGGATAGCCATGCCAAAGCTTTCAAACCGTATCCCAGAAGAATTTATCTTAGGATAGATAGCCTATGACACTTCTTATGAAATCTAGGTTGGTGATGCTTACTCCTGGTTCTTAGTCACAGTCGTTACAAAGCTTTATAAAAATGACCAACAGATAAGCGATACCAACACAATGACCTATTTGTTCTTTTAATAATGCTCAAAAAGAATATGGTCATTCACTTAGCAAAGCCTTCCCAGAGGCTTGATGCAATGGAAATACACCCTTCCTCTCTCCTTTTCTCTAGTTTTTAGCTCTTTTCTTTTGTATAGGTATGTTTTCTTATATCGTATGCATTTGAATCTTTGCCTGCATGCATGTATGTGCACAATGTTCACGCCCACAGAGGTCAGAACAGTGCCTCAGATCCCGGGGAACTTGAGTCATAAGAGGGTCATGAACCACTTTGTGGGTACTTGGAACTGAACCCAGGTACTCTGACAGAGAAGCCATGATTGTAACTGCTGAGTCATTGATACAGTTCCTATTTTTTATCCTTTGGAGATATACATATTTGAATGTATGTAAATGAGCATGCTATATGTGAAAGCATATGTGTGGCTGTGTGTAGGCTCATCATATACATGTGAAATTTAGAGGTGAAACTCAGTGGTCACTTTTTTTTATTTACAAATAGGTTTTGTTATTCAAATTGTCCTGTGTTCCAGTATTCTTGGATGACAATATGTTTACAACCTGATGAGATTACCATATTTTAATGATGGAATGGTTCTACTAATCTTTTTAACAAAGTCTTTTATTGATTCTTTGGGAATTTCACATCATACCCTTCAATCCCACTCAGCTCCTAGTTCCTCCATATCTGTCACCCCTGCAGCATACCTCCCCAAATTATTAAAAACAAAACAAGCAAAAAACCCTCCTTGATCTTCTATTTTTTCAGCATTTCTTCATTTATTCTAGCAGCATTGGATGCTGCTGTGTGTCATGCAGTACACCATTTTGTCTGATCAACACCACCCTCAAAATGTTCATGGCAATGAGCCATTGCTCTGGTTCAAGGCCTCTGGAACACCAGCATCACTAGACCTTGCACTGAAACTCCTCTCTGATACTCTGCTGTTGCCCTGAGTCATGGAGATCCTGTGGTTATTGTTCCACAAGACCAGTCCCCTCAAGAGCTCCAGCAAATCATAAATGATACAGATGTTAGGGTGGGCCAACACAAGGCCCAGGATGTGGGTCCTGGGTGGGAACTGAGCCATGGTCCTGGACACTGGGGCTGCCCACCTCAGGCAAGGGGCAAAATCATCTCTCCTAAGCCTATGACTTTGGGTCCAGCAGTCTCATGCCAGTGGTGAGAGGTGGGGCCATCACTTCTGAGTGCGGGGCCAGCTGTCCCACGGAGGGAGGCAGGACCAGCCCTCCTACTGTAGCATCCAGCGAGAGGTAGGGCCAGCTATGCCAGGGCCAGTAAAAGGTGGGACTGGCTCAGTAGGACCCTTGGATTTCAACAGGCGTGATTTCTATGACCCCCTGTGGTAATACCTGCCATGGACATCATCACAGACTCCAACTGTAGAAGAAACATGGATCTAGATATGCTCTCAGTAGCAGCTCAGGTTCAGACATCACTGTGGCCCCAGTGGCAACATAAGCCTCCCAGATCAGCATGGCCCTGGAAGCAGGAAAGCCCTCATGATATCAGGTGTTTGTCCAGACCCCGGGCATCTGTTCAGTCCCCAGTGGCAACAGGAGCTATGGACATCAACCCAATCCCTGGGTGCTACTAGATCATGGATGCAGACAAGGTCCTTGGCAGCCTCCCAGGCCTGGATGACACCATTGCCCCAGGTAGCAGCACAGGCCACCCAGATCAGCATGGCTTTGATAGAGGCACACACTTCAGGCACTAACATGACCACAGATTGCATCCCAGACCCCAGGCATCCATGTGGCCTTTTGTGGTACCACGGTCCATGGACATCAACACAGAACCCGGCTCTAGTAGGACTACAGATCCGTGGTCATCTGTCGCAGCCTGGGCTTGTATGTCACCATTGTTGGCGGTCACTCTTAAGGGGCTCTCCACTTTGATTTTGGAGAAATTAATTCTTCACTGACTTGGAACTCAGCAAGCAAGCGAGATAGATTGGCTACTGAGTCTCAGTTATCTACCTGCCTCTGATTCCATAGCACTGAGATTATAAGGGCACACTGTACTTTCCTATGTGGGTTCTATATGTCAAATTCTCATGTTTGCAATGTAAGCATTTTTACTATCTGAGATACCTCCTCAGTTCCTAAAGTGTGTATTCATGAGATGCTGGCAACATAAGAAGAAACTAGAGAACAACTAATTACAGATACTTTAACGCACATTGTCTCATAATTATACCCAGTAGTCTTTGAAATCAGTAAAATGAATATGTGAAGACAGATAAAGGAAAAGAAACTCAGAGTACAATCATCTCTAAGGTCATACAACTAACATTTGTCTGAGCCAATATTCAAGACCAAGCAGTGTGCAAATTCAAATGCTTGCTCTTTCTTATGTTAATTTGTCTCAAACATGAAGAAACTATGAAATCTTTGTGTTTTAAATATATAACTGCTTGCAGCTCTCAGTATTTGTTAGAGAAGGTTCTCTGTGCAGTGAAATTTTGATTAATTCAGAAACTGGAGACTAAGTGTTTGAGGTGTATTCAACCACACACTGGGCATCTATACGGCACTCCCTGTCTGCAATGCTCAGGGACTACCACAGCAGAGGGGATGGGAATGTGTAAGACCTAGAGAAAAGGAAAGACAAGAAGAAAGCAGTGCCATCTAGATATGACCGTGTGTCTGCACTCATGAACTCACAACAGCTTGTCTATACAAGACTGAAAAGATATTAAACCAATCAACATTTCAGCATGGAGAGGAGGTGACCTCACAAGGCCACAGAGTATAGAAGAGTGGGTGTGGGTGGATTTTGGAAGAGTTGACAGGAGTAAAAGATGAATATGATAAAAGTGCATTATATGTCTGTAGGTATAAAATTCTCAAGAATTAACAAGAATATTGTGTTTAAATGTAACTACTACTACTTTTTGAGAAAGAATCTTACTTTGTAACCCTGGCTTACCTGAGACTCACTATGTAGACAAGGCTAACCTTAAATTCACAGAGATGCAACTACTTCTGGTTTCCCAAGTACTGGGATTAATGTCATTCCTGTCTGCTGTAGATAGATGGTGGGTGGGTGGGTGGGTGGGTGGGTGGGTGGATGGGTGGGTGGGTGGGTGGGTGGGTAGATAGATAGATAGATAGATAGATAGATAGATAGATAGATAGATAGATAGACAGACAGATAGGATATATAGATGTGTGGCCTTCTGTGCAATTCACATACAATTTAAAACATGTTTACCTTGTGTCGTATCTTTGAAAAACTTTCGAGTCACTATAACAGTTCTCTCAATTATAGATATATATGATAAGCTCAGACACACACACACCCACACACCTCGGATGTGCCAGCATTATTTTTGGAGAATAAATAATTTTAGTTATTTATAGTTAAAGGAAAATATGTCTGAAGTACTCTGTTAAAACCAATTGTATTAGTCTTCAAGACTGTAGGGAAGTTTCAGATCGACATTATGTATCAGTTATTCTATAACCAGGGCTTGTTTTTCCCATGTGAATGTAGAAGTGCAAGTGGGCGTATCAAGCCATAAAATTATATTTAGAGCCTCTTTGAGTATTATCTCCTTTAGCTAGCTTCCCATTTTCTGGCACAAGCCATAAAGACAATTGCTAAGTTGATTAACTAGAAAGTACATATTGTGTATTCTCTCTTTAGCAGAGGTTTAGATGTGTCTAACCTTATTGTAGAAAGAAGTCATGCAATAGGAAGGTGACCAGAGTACAATACTCTTAGAAGCAGTAGTCAGAGGGAAGTTGATGCTAATATTGGGTTGTGTTATTCCTAATAGAAATTTGAAGTAGATAAATTTCACAGTAATTTATGAAGTATCTCTGTCTATGTCCTGGCAGAAAACAAATTACTGATGGCACAGTAAGGAGAATTGATTGACTTGGTTAATGAAGACAATATTTACAGCACTATAGCAAGTGTTGAAAGGGCTAAAAGAGGACAGTCAAGTACCAATACCAAGCTTTAGTAGCTATAACCCTTGGTCTGCTGTGTGCTTTGCTATTGCTTCTGCCATTAGCCCTGGTATGACGCTTTGGCTCTAAAATGCCCCAACAGGCTCATATTTTAGATGTATGATCTCTAGTTGGTGGTTCTATATTGGGAGATGCTGAAAAATTTATAAGGTGGAGCCTAGATGGAAGAAATAAGTGGCTGGAAGTAGGCCTAGGAGATACACTGTTCATAGCCGCTTCCTGTTGTTCTCAACTTCCTGTCTACCATGATGGCCATCCACTGAGAGTCACGTCCATGGGAAAGGAAGGTCTACTTATATGACAGAATGAAAGTATATATGAGCATCAAAATATTTGCCATGGCATGACATAGAAAACCAGGTCTGCTTCAGGAAATTCTGACCACTCACACCTAGGTCATTCTAGAGGTAGCTATGATACAGTAGTCATCAGAGCCATGGCTTTCGGCTTGAGGAGAAATACTGTGGCGGCCCCTCTGAAAGCCTGGCTGATGCCCCCCCCCCCAGGAAACACTCACTATGTCATTTACTGGGTGTTAGGAGAGAAGAAGCAAAGCTGTGGTCATAGGTTTCATGGGTAGTTGAGCTAAGTCATAGAAGCAAAGTCAGTCCTTGTTCTGTGAGCTGCGTGACTACTCAGACCCTGTCTCTCACTTATGCAATTTCTATCACATAATGAAATGATCTCTCTGCATATTCAAAACAAAAGTCATTGTTCACTAGGTCAGGTAAACCCTAGTTTATAAAGCTGTATCATATAATTACTATCATGACAAAGTCAGACATTCTATCAGTCCCTGAGCCTGGGATCAAAACAAGAATGCCTCTTCAGATGTAAAATGCTCTCATTAGCAGCTGTCCTGCTGTTAGCTTTTGAATCTAAGCTGTTTCTCACAGATTGATGTTTTAGATACATAGTTTCCAACCGATATTCCTAAATTAGGAAATTCTGGGAACTTTGACAGAGGCAGCCTATTGGAAGAAGTAGATCACTGGAGTCAGGTCCCTGCGCCATTTCCTACCACTACTTCCTCTCCACTCTAATGTGAAAAACTGTATTTCAAAACATGACCTCATTGCCATGGTGCCATGCTAAAGTACGTGCTTCCAAGAAACTGTGGCCAGAACAGTCAGAAAAAGTGAGCCAAGACAAATCCTCCCTCCCTTAAGTTACTTATGTCAGCTACCTTGTTCGTAGCAAGCCAAAAGTAATTGCCTAGTCTTTCTTGAAACCTCTAGGCTTCCGTCTCATTCTTCAGTGAAGGTTCCCTGAGTTTGAGAAAATATTTGCATCTCAGTAACACTGAGTCAACTGGGTAATACAGTCCAAGTAGAGAGGTAGTTCTAACTTATATTGTTCTTTCTTATGCCTTCTTTTCTTCCTTAACTCTCTTTAAAGCTGATAACTAGAAAGGTATCTGGAGAGTAGCTCGGGGTAGCACAATCTTATGTGTTATGCTATAACCAAGAGGTTATTGAGGAACACGCTCATCTGATTGGCCTCTTTCTTTGAAGGACCCTGCCCAGTATTTCCAATATTCTAGGAGTTTTCCCAACAGAATAGACACCTGAATGTACACATCATTGCTCCGAATCTTATCTACTAAGTTGCTCATAATGCACACTCTTGGGTCTATGTAACATGAGATTATTTGGGTGACAGTCTAGCATGATATGGTGTAGGATCTCTGAACAGTCAATTCTTCCCAGATGATACTGTTTCAAAAAGCAAAAGACACAGTACAATTCTGTGATAAGATAGTAAGGTTGACTGCTTCCCTAGAAGAAGGTGAGCTCTGTCTGATTATCTTTATTGATGAGCATCACAAAGACAGTGTTTACTCAATCAATGGGTGCATGGTGCATATCAGCAGCCAGAGGCAATGTTGATTTATTCCAAGGAAGAAACCACATCTGGTATAACAGCTGTGATTGTTATCACTGCTGATTAAGTTTGTGCTAATCCAAGTCTGTCTGTAAAATCCATCTGGCTTTTTTTTTATCAGGCAAAAAAAAAGCAAGTTAATCAGAGGTGGAGGTGCGTGCGACAGGAATTTCCACTTTTTTCACCTTGAAGTCTTAATAGAGGCACGCAACTTTGAAAAATCCAGCCAATTTCACTTATGATTTGAGGGTAAAGGAGCATGCAGAAGTTTTGAGTTGGAGCCTTTCTACCAGAATAGGCCTGTTCCCAGAGCGGGAAAACCCATGTGGGAACTGTGCTAACTGTTAAACGTTTGCATAACTTCCAATGCTTTAGAAACAGTCACAAGATACCACACTCTAACAAGAACCAGTGTGGAAAAACTTCATCCTGTCGACGGGGAATATATAGCTCTGTTAGTAAGTTCCTGTATAGCATGCATGAGGTCCAGGGTACAATTTCTATGCTTTATAATCTAGATAGGGTAGCACATGCATGTAATCTCTGTATTTGAGAGAGAGATGCAGAAGAATCCTAGTTCTCCAATTCAAGATCATCTTAGGTACACAGCCAGCAAGAGGCCATTTTAGGCTACATGGGATCCTGTCTTTAAAAACTAGTTATGTAATTTATTCTTTGAGTCTAATATTTGCCTCTGCCTTCTAATCTCTCTGCCTAGCAAACCGTAGCAATATTTTATACCTAATGTATGGGAACTGTGACCACTAGAAAGGAGGATTTTGTCCATTCTTCAGTGCACAGCTGTCCTGTTAATAAGCTGCTTATTGCTCCCAGAGAGTTTAAGGAAAATATCCATGTTCAAGTTCGACACTGGATGGAGACTAGAATGTCTGTCAAGATCCGTAGTTGGCAATATTTTCTCCTGAGCAATGAAACCTTTAAAACAAGCTAGTTCTGGGCTCAAGGAAATCCAGAATTCCATCTGTGACTGCTTGGATTTAAGAGTCTTTGAGATACTCAGATGATATATCTTCTTAACTTGTATGCATAAGTCTAAGTCACGAACCCAAAGTGAGGAGGCGTTATCAATTTAAAAATAGTTGAGTCCTTCAACCTGGGTAGGAACAAAGTGTAACAAGTCAAACAAGACTATTCAGAGTGATCAATGAAAATGAGAAGAAATGGGATATCAGGGCTGGAGAAATGGCACGCACACATCTCTCATACACTGCTCTCCCAGGGGATGTGGGTTCAGTTCCTAGCTCCCACATCAGGCATCTCAAAACTCCCTGAAACTCCAGCTCAAGGGGAGATAACACCCCTTCATGACCTCTGAACAGAATATACACAAGCAAGCATTCACACATTCACATAAAATAAAAATGAATAAGGATTACTTTTTTTTTTTTTAAGAAGGAAACTGAATAGCATAGAGACTGCCGGAATAATGTGTTTCGAAAGCAGGAAGTTACATTGCTGGACATGCAAGAGAGAAATAAAGACTAAAAGATACCCCTTTGATTGGTGATGTGGAAATAAAATTTATAAAAATCACTTTTTGTGAGGCATTTGGGGGATAAGTCAGACTGGGTGTTTCCTGAGTGTTACAAACCACTGCGTATACTAAGCTAATTTTCTCTTTCAAAAGCTAAATCATATTTTCAGCTTATTTCATGTGTGTTTCATTTTGATTCCTCCATTATCAAATTAATATGATATTTATCTCAGTAGTGGTTTGCTGCTGTCTAGCCACCTAAAATCCCTTTGCTTAGCTTGCTCCCACATAAGTTATTCTAAAACCCAGTCAACACAACCCCAAGAGATGTACAGAAGAATTAAGCTTTCTGAGTTATTTATTTTTCTTGAGTGCTTCTGTGATGGTAAAATAGAACTAGCAGGGAAGCAGTTGTGAGGTCTTTAGCATGCTAACAAGAATGCTTTGTCATTAACATAGCATCATCTATCACAAACACTCCAAATCAGCCTAGAATTTTCACACTACACATCACAGCTTTTAATTCTTCACACTAACCAGGGCCAGAAACTCAGGAATTTGCATATTTTGCAATGGTAGCTTTCCTCTGCACATATTTTATTTCTGAAATATTCATCCATATTTTTCTCTTTCCTCCTCTGCTTTTGTGCAGCCGTGTATCCCAAAACCTGTTGGCTTTTTACATGGTTGTTCATAGTTGAATTACATCTAGGCATGGAATCAATGAATTCAATGCCTTTGGGGGTACAAGTATTCCAAAAATGACAGACAAATTGGAATAAATTTGCAAATTAGCAAGAGAAGGATTAAAGAGTATGTAGGAATATGGTATATGCTTGCAGAATACATTAATATCAGGAGCAGGGAAAGTTTAGTTAAGCATTGAAGAAGATTGAATTGTCTATAGTTCTTTGAACATGTTAAACATAAAAGATTATCAATGCCAAGAAAACTTAATATTGACTGACAGAACCAATATCCCATTAAAATTACCAGCTACACAATGGTTCCGAATGAATATCATACAAAGATTCATTTCAATGGATTCAGTCATGTGTTGGTTTCTTTTTCTTGTTTTCTGGGACAAAATACCTGGCAAAGAGCTGCTTAGGCAAGGGTTTGTTTGGGCCCCAAATTTGAGAAGGGGTGCAGTCTATCATGGCATGCAAGCTTGAACGCAGCTTGAGCTATGGCACAGGAGCATGAGTCAAGCTGGTCACACTGCATCTGAAGTCAAGCAGCAGAGAGAGATGACACTGGTGCTTAAGTAATTCTCTCCTTTTGTACTTCTTTTTCAGGCTGGGTCACAAGACCAAGAAATGGTCCCCAGCTACATTGCAGGGTGGTTCTTCCCTCCTGGGATGGTTAATCCTTATTCTCAACTTAACTGGATTTTGAATCACCACAGAAACACCTGTTGCTGTGTCCGTGAGGGATTTTTTAGATTAGAATAATTGATATGGACGACCCACCCTAAAAATGAAGAGCACCATGCTATGGACTGGCGCCCTGAACTACATATAAAAGAGACATTTGTCTGAGCATGAGTATTCATTGCTTTCTACCACTTGACTGCAGAAGCCAACTCACCAGCTGCCTCTGTGGTGGACTGTATCCCGTGGTGTAAGCCAGAACAAACCCTTCCTCCTGTAAGTTATTTCTCTTAAGGTATTTGGTCACAGGGAAAAGAAAAGTTGCTAATACAGCTGCTGTACTAAATTTCTCTAGAACATCCTCACAAGCATACCCCAAAGTGGGTCACTTCAAAGATTTTTAAATCTACCCAAGATGACAATAAAGACTAATCAGCATAAGCCATTTGCTTGGCTATAAATTGCATGTTAGTTTCGGTATCTCCAATTCATCATAGAAGTGGTTTAGTCTCTCCGAAAGTCTAAGTTATTCCCATTTGATGAGAATCTATATACAGTGTTAACTTCACTTGATTTGCCTGTTTTGACTGGCAAACTGTCGATTAGTTAATGACTAAGGCAAAGCCAATATAGGAAGAAGAATCCATCAACATGTTGACTTCCATTTAGGTGCAGTTCAAGAAAAAAAATGGAAAGGTGTTTCCATGTGGAAGACAGAAGCCTGAAGAGTATTCAACTAATAGGGAGGTGATAATGAACTGTAAATTAAATAGGAAGATCTCATATTATGACTCCCTCTTTAAAACACACTTGAAAACATGGGTGATTCATCAGGTGACACTTCCAATAGAGTCTAACATTATGCTTTCTGAACACAGGGAAAAATAAGGGTAGTTATTAAAGATCAGTACAAAAATGATATAAAAAATCATGTCCAACATGTATACCAAAATCTCATTTGGTTCTCAACATCACAGTGCTGAAAGCTAGACACCAGGATTAGAAATGAATCACTTGTCAATTGGGGCAACTGACATATCCTAGACTCAGAGGAAATCCTTGGCTGTAATCTGTAGCATCTTTAGGAATGGGTTAACCATGTATGTTACATAGAGGAGTTAAATGTCAGATCACTACAACTTAACCCTTAGCCCCTTCAGAATGTCCATATCCCAATTTCATACTTTTTAATAACCCACTAAGTCTAGTTAGGACTGCACATATATTCATGAGTGTCACGAAACCTATCAGTGGCCACATGCTTAAAAAAAAGCTTGATTCTCTCTCCAGCATCAACTATTACTTGTCAGTAGCTTCATAGAAAGCGGCAGGGCATGGAGATTGTCTGCTTCGTCTGTGCTATAATTGCGGCTGGTTTGATCTTGTGCAGTCACCAAAGCTGCTGTGAGTTTATGATTTCAATAGCCAGGTCATGTCAGAAGAGAGCATCCTTCCCCATCCTGCAGTTCTTATGTTTTTTTCTACTTCCTCTTCTAAGGTGTTCCCTGAGCCTCAAGGAGGAAGGTGGGCAGTTCTAGGTGTCCTGTTTACGGCTGAGCTCTGAATATCTTATTTTCAGAACTGTGACTAGTTATGCAATTCTCTCTTGACTGCTGCCCACTCCAAAACGAGTTCTGGCTGGGATTGGAAGAGACACAAGTCTACAGGTATATTTTCTTCTTTTAACTAGAACATCTTTGATATTCTTGAAAACGTTTATATTCTGTTTCTTACCTTAAAAATCTGTCCATTTTGTATAAATATGATACTTTCAAACTCAAGTTTTCCTTCAAGAACATAATAATTAATTCTAAAGAATGAGTAGACTCAGGGAAACAGCAACATAAATATTGACACAAACAACATGTAATTTGGCCACCTGCCTGAAATTCTTTCTCAAGGTGAGCATTGAGGTGTCAGACTACGAATACTAAACAAAGCAAAACACACAAAGAAGATATCTCTCTGCAAGGGGCAATTATTTAACACAGTAAAGGTGCTATTGTTAGGGTGGAGAGGAGAAAAGGCGAAAAATGATAAAGTGTTGATACCTATTCCCATTGTGAGAAGGAGTGTAGACAATTGAGAATGACTTAGCATCTTCGTAGTAACTGCTTGAATGAGAATTCTTAAGATTTATTTTATTCGTTTTAAAAACCTACTAAATAAACATGAATCCCTAAGAATAAAACTACCTTAAAAAATCTATGCATTTGATTCAACTTGTAGAACTTCAGACAGTAATTTGTAAAAGAAAAAAGAGTTCAGCTACAGCAAACCATCTAAATTAGCAAAGGTTTAAAATTATGCAATGGTACTCACACCTAGGATGGCTAAGCTCACAGGGCAAAACCCTGAGCCAGCCATGACACACTGGCATGCTTGCATGCTTGTCTTGAGAGAGCTATGAGGAGTTGCTGGTGTCATCTGGGTCCCCACTTTGACCTTAAGTCTCCTGAGGTTTTGACCCACAGGTAGACAGTAGGCTGGGAATGTGGCAGTGGTAGACTGTTTGCCTAATATTTGCAGTGCCTTACATTCAATCCTCTGGCACTGAAAGAAAAAAGATAGATAGCTGATATGGATTCCATCAAGAAGCGGCTCTTAGCTGCCATGCTATATTGCTTTCTTTAAACCAACGGAAAATTTTCATCTGCAATTATTCAATGGAAATATTTAACAGAATTTCATGCCAAAAAAATTCCAGGAAGCAAGCAAACAAGAAAATTCTAAAATATTGAAAAAAAACTAGCATAAGCAATTCCATTTCATTTCCCTAGCAATTCCAGATTAGAAGTTAAAAATGAAAAAACACAGATACATATTGTTCTTTAAATATGAACTATTCTTTGCATTTTACATTTTAATTAGCAGAGGTAACAAAGATTTTTGGGTGTTGTTGAGGCCAATCTGCTGAGGAAATAGTGCGTAAATAAGTATAACTAATTTTTATTTACTTCCATTTCACTACACCGCCTTCTCTTTTATTGACCTATTAAACACTTTATTAATCGCTTTCACAATCTAAACCAAAATTAAAATTATTTTGTAAAATATTTACAAAAAACCTATTTCTACAACTGTTTGTGGTACAACAACCTTCTTCATTCTTTTCCTTTAGTTTGAGTGACTTTCCAATTAATTTAAGCTGTGTTTCCTTAATAATACTAGACATCACAATTAACTAAATTAGTAATTGCTATATTTTACCACATTATAGGATTTATTTGGGGCAATATTTTGTGCAAAATGTCTCTAGGCAAGGGCACAGAACACCTTTCTTCTCTCAAGATTAGAGAGTAGCCACAGCACAGCAGGGAAATAGAAGACCCTGCCTGACAGCAGGAACTCTAGGACTTTGTGAGATTTGCCTGTGTGAGACAGCAGCGATAACAGCACTGTTCTTCATGGAACCGTCTTAAGAAAGAAAGGAGAGGGTGTACCTAAAGGCACTGCAAAGGCGTCAGTAGTATCTCCTTGATAGGAGATTACTGGAGGATGCTGCAAACAAACTACATTTGCTCTCAAAGGCTCTGTGGTAAGGAGAGAGAACTGGCCACGGTGAGTACAGATCAGTGCATGGTAAAAATTCTCCCTTGAAACACAGACACAAATATTCTAATGTTCCAATTCCACTGGAAGAGCTACTTCACAGGATAATTACATGACTTCTGGGTAGTACTTAAGTGAATTATAGGATGCCTATCCCATGTTCTCAGAGAGCTAATGGGTTCCCTTAACTCTAAGTCCACCCTGAAATCTCCTGGTATGTCCTATAATTCCAAAGCAAATGAGACCACAAGAGGGACAAAAGTATATTTTGTTCCCTGGTGACACACAAGGATTAGTCATCCTTCATGATATAGCACCTGAAGTTCAAAATGTGTAGAATTCTTCTGAAGCTTCAAGGAGAAGCACTCTTCTCTGTGATTTGAAGTTACCTCAGTTTACATCATCTTCCCTAAATAGATTACTCAAAGGAGCCAGGCTGTCACTTCATATGTCATATGAAGAAGGAATGGAATGAATTTTAATGTGACTCTAGGGCTCAGTGTGTAGAGACCAAGGGCTGTCACCTGGCTTAGCTTCTGCCACAGGAGATCCCATTCTGATTGTTTCTTAACTGATTACAGATGTTTCTTTAAATATTCTATCTCTGTCTTTCTCTGTATGTGTCTCTGCCTGACTCTATCTCTGTCTCTGTCTTTGTCTCTCTCTTGCTCACTCTTTCTGGTGTGACTGTTGTATGTTGTACACATATTGGGGTAGGAGCACAATTATAGGGACCAGGTGTTTCTCTCTATCCCTCTCAGCTGAAAGTCAAAACAATGAGCTCTTTGTAAGTGACATAACCACCCCCCAAATCCAGAAAAATGTGGTGGAAAATGTTGCATTTATGACTGAATTGGCAAATAGTGTAAATTGGGAGAAATTTCTACTCTAAATTTTAATCTTTTATGATGCTTTCTCCATCTCATTAACTGAAATGAAACCCATTTCTTAGTATTTTTAGAGCATGGGTTGTAATTGCTCAAATACTAGATCCATCACTAACCTCTTGAAAACCGTTCATTACAATGTCTTATGTCTGGTCTCCTTCCATGGTGTCTGACTGACAGCTATCACTCAGTGAGTTTCTCAGACTCCGCCAAACTCTCCAGTATAATGGTGTCTGAGTTTTGTTAAAGCTCCTGTAACTTTGCAGATTATTTTCATGAGGACTGTTTTTAACAACAACAACCAAAAAAAAAAAAAAAACAAAAAACAAAACAAAACAAAACCTATGCTTTACCTTCCACTTAATACATGATTTGCTGGAAGTGAATTTATCAGAGGAACAAAAAGTGATGCAAAACTATGAATAACAGATGCCTCAGCATAGGAAGAGAATCATCTTCCTGAAGATTTCCTAAAATCCCTTTTTATTCTTCTTGTAATCAACAGTGTGTAAGGTTCTAAAGTGGACAGAATAGTTCATTCTTCCTAAGATAGTTCAGAAAATAAATGAGGCTATAACCTCAAAATTGGTTAATAGTATAATAATAACTCAAGAAACAGAACTTAAGGGTAGAATTTGGGGAATTTGGTTGAAGGTATATACAAAATATCAATGAGAAATATTATTGTAGAAAGAATTAATTTTATTTTTCTTCCTTAGTTAAATTCTACAAAATAAAGAGAAAATTGAAAACAAAACAGAAAATTCAGATTCTATTAAATAGACTTATATTTTTGAATATTTTATGACAGGCTAATTCTGGTGGAGTCATGGATATCCTGAGAAAGGAAAACACTGAATGTCCCTTGCCATTCTCATTTCTCAGATATCCCTGTTATTCCTTTTCTTCACAGGTCCTGAGTCTATTACTGCCCATACTATTTGATTTTACTCATTCTACCTATCTTGTATTATTGAGATAGGATTTTACAATGTGACCCAGGATGACAGGAAGTTACTGTTTAACTGTGGTGGTTTGAATAGAATGACCTCCATAGTCTCCTATATCACAGTCCTTGGTCCCAAGTTGGTGAAACTGGTTGTGAAGGATTAAAAGGTATACCTTCCTTAGAGGAGGTGTGTCACTGGGGAAAGATGCCGATGCTTCAAAAGACACCGTTCCCATTGTGCCTCTCTTTGCTTCTTGCTTGTGGATCAAGATTTGAGCTCTCAGATGGTATTCCAGTCCACCATATTACCCTGCCTTCACTCCACAACCATGGACTCTAACTCAGTGGAACCATAAACCTAATTAAACTCTTTTTTTGATAAGTTGCCTTGATCATGGTATCTTATCACAGCAAGAAGAATTAATACAGTAGTCCAAGCTGGCTTGAGTTACCCAATATTTCTTCTTCTTCATCCTCCTGAGTTCTGGGAATACAAATGTCTATATCCACACCTGGTTCATTCTATCTTTTAATATACCTTTACATACTGACTATCTATCTATTTATCCATCCACTTATCTATTTACTTATCCATGATCTCACAAATTTTAGGTAAGTATTTTACCATTGAACTATGTCACTTGACTCTATTATTGAAGTTCTTTTGAGATGTATTTTTTTTTCTATTTTCATACCCAAATCCCATAAGAAACATCATATATTCTTGACTCATGCCCCAATCATCCCTCACATTTTCAGTGGTTAGCTAATCAGAGTCTTGATATTTCTAGAAACCAGGCATTGTTTCATTGGGATGCTGTTATTTTAACACATTTATTTTTGTGTATGTGTGCTAATTTTGCATGGGCCATAAAAATAAGACCAGTACCTAAAGAGTTAGGTGTACATAGAAAAGGTAATTTGTAAATTAGACTTATTACTTGTGAAAATACTTAACTGAACGGGGTGTTTCTTTTAAAGTTTTCTTCTAAGAGACTGGGAACTTCCTTAAGTTCAGAATTCTGTATTGAGGTCAGTTCTGTCTGCAAATCATTCCCCCTTTTCCTTTAACTTTCATTTATGTTTCTCAGTCCAGGAAGGACCCTAATGTGATTCTGTTGTTTCTAATACACTGTGGTTGCTTGGCTTTATCTTTTTTTTTTTTTGAACATAAAATAAAATGCAACCTTTGGAAGGCTATTCATCTGTCTCCAGAAAAGGTCATGGGAAGAATGCCATAGAATTTTCTAATGGTTCATCCATCAAAAATGCAGCTCTTCATTGATTCTTCCTGAATTGTCAATTTCCAAACAGCCTCAGGGATAAGCCTCATTCTTTGAGAAGAAACTCTTGATAAGGAAAGGGATGAAGTGATAAATGATTTTTTTTCTGGTGTTTCCCTTTGGGAATGATACCTTACTCTGAGCCTCCAGCAACAGCTTTCCATGAACTACCTGTGAAAAAGACTTTGTGAGAATAACAGCAATGTAAAGCTGGAAACAGCAGTTTAAGCCAAAAGTCACCACCTAAATGTTAAAGTCACATTAGTAGTTTGCCAAGAAGAATACTAATAAGCTCCATTAAAATATATCACCAAACACAGTGTCATACACTGATTGAATAGTTATATTTTTAAAGTGACTAAAATACCATATGAAAATAAAGCTTCCATCTGGGTCCATGAGGAAATCAACTAAAATATTTATTAGACAATGTAGGTTGACTCACAACCAGTATTAAAAGAAATTAGAATCAGTATTAAAACATTACAAAAAAAAACTAGTTGTCTAATTTTGCATGCAGTAGTACAGAACATTCTCTACTAATCAAGTTGGAAAAGGTATGGTGTACCTGTTACTATTGATTTTGCCATATTTGGCTATCAGCATGGAGGTGACTATTCTCATTACTCAGTGTCTGTTCAAGGTTAGTAGTTCTATATAATGAAATCTAATTATTTCTCACTGTCCTTAATGATGTTGGGTAAAGCAAATGTCAGTTTGTATTTCACATAGCTACCAAGTCCAGAGGATACAGCCATATAATTTCCTTCTTGTAAAGAGTTCATGTGACCCAGTCAACAAGGATTCAGGATGAATGACAGACAATAAGTTCTGCAGTGGAAATCAGGGAGTAGCACTAGTTTGACTCCCACAGAAGTCCTAGATCTAGATACAGTGAGGAGAAGAAGATGATAGAAGCGAGAGCTGAAGGAAACTCACAGAATAGGCATGGGGGTCCAACCTCAAGGTGTGGAGCAAGGAGAAGAGAGGGGAGAGCTGGGCGGGTGGCAGCTTTCTCTGGGTACCCAAAGTCATGCCCCAACCTGGTCCATCCTCCCAAAGACCATTGGTTGAAAGAGGTTCCCCATTGCCTCCAGCCTCCCAAAGACCATTCGCTGAAGGAAGTTCCCCATCATACACAGGTACAATGTAATGTAGAACATGTTTCAGGCATGCACATATACAGCACAACATGCGTATGAGCACACACAATTTATATGGGCAGACCATGCTCACATATGTCCAACTTGCATGTCTCAGCCCCACCCACAGACATGTGTATACATATGCATAGAATGTATTTTTGCACAATATATACTTGTGAACACACATGACATAGATACACAGACATGTGCACACACAGAATGGAGAGTGGAGGTGGAATTTTGATATTCAAGATATAAAAATAAGTATTTGGAGAAGATTAATTGAGAAGAAAATTGTCAGCAAATTAATTATTACTGAATTTCAAGACTGGGAAAATGAGAGGAACTGTTTTGTCTACTGTGAGTTGATAGTGGTAATCCTAAAACAGTGACATTAAATTATTTATGCAACAGCACTAGTGAGTCTTGATTCTCCTACCTGAGGAAAAGAGTGCTAGCGATCTGCAAGTTTTCTAGAAAAAAGAAGAAAAAAGTTTGAAAAATGATGCTAGCGCCAATTTTAGTCTGTTCAGTTTTGTATTAGAATCTTTAGCCTTAAAAATCACAAAGTAGAAAAGGTATTATCTTCTGATTTAATGCAGTAGTGGCATAAATTTTCTGAAAGTAACCAGAATGGATTTGAGGTCTACTCCACGGAACAGAATATATGGCTAGTACTACAGAACAAGTCAAAAATCTGTGGTTGTGGGGGGAGGGCATAATCCCTGTGGGGGAGTCTACCTTTGATGCTTTGCCAAATGATAAAGCAGTAAACTGCCTTCGGAAGATACATGTTTCTATCTGTCAGCTACAGCAGCTCTCAGCCTAAATCAGAGAAACCTCTTTCGACAGTAGGTGAGAATCAAAGCACATAAGTGGTCCAAGAGCTGAGCTGGCAGGATTGGGAACTGGATGAATGCATGGTGGAGGTGAGGGTATTCACAGAGCACTGGACGCATATATGATGTTTCCAATTTTCCAAAGTTATCTTAATAAGTAAATAAAGAACATAGTCCTTGAGCAAACTGCTTCCAATTGGTGCACCATACCCAGAAGATTCAACCATCTTTCTGTGCCACCCTCTCCTCTCGTGACAGTCGTGTTTTCCTTTCCAGTTCTTACCACGCTTTAAAGATTAATAAGGCTATTTTGAGTTTTCCTGTCCTATCTAAACTGTGTTTTTTTTCCCTAGGACAGTTTATCAACTCATTCTTTCCAAATAACACTTTGTGTTTTTCTTAAGGTTTCCATGCCTAGTCAATTCTGATTAGACGCGAGACATTGTGAACTTTCTATTATCAAGAGTTGGTTTCTGTGGTACACCTTTAAAGAGCATTGCCTCTTGTCCCAGCATGTGGTTAAGTTGTTGAAGATCATCTTAATCATTGTAAACTGTTTCTAGCTTGTAGCAGACCCGGTCATCAGTAGGCTGCTTTAGCATACAGCAAAGGTGTGTTTTAGACACTAACACATGATTTGTCTATTCTAAAAGGCAAAAAGGAAACTCTTCCCAGCCTTATGCTATGGCCACTATTGTTCAATCTGCTTCTTTATGGAGACCACCCCCTTTCCAACCCTCTGATGATCTCAGGAACTCTTCCTTGCTCCTACTTTATTTAACAAGCTCGGAATAGCTCATTGGAGCCACTTTGGCTTCCTGTAGTCAAACCTCTCACCTTTGTTTACATTTTCTTCTTATATCTGGTTTAAGTCCTTTTACAAGAGTACATGTTTGGCTGTTGCTTTACTGGAGATGGTAAAAACCATTGGAGAAGACAGAACTGATATAATGAGACTTCTTAAATTTTCTCTAGACTGTTCCTTAGCCACACTGGAAATACCAGGACCCTTATTTATGGTTTAGGGAAAATATTGGCATTGGTAAGAATGTGGTGGGGAAAACTGAGTTGAGGGCTATTTTCTAATTTATTGTGCATTTGAGACAATAACAAAGAATAAATTTACTTTTAAAAACTTTCCCTCTTAACACAGGGTGGACAAACTGCTGCATGCATGAGTCAGAAGTAATTTCAGAGTTCACATTGTTTGGGAGTTTCCATCTACTCTGGAATGTCAGTTTTCTAATGTCTTTCATATTTTATACAGAAATGATGTTACTGTAGTCTTGATGCATCCGTAATGTAGATACATTGTGGCTACTTTAATAGATATAAATAAAAAAGAGAGGGGGAGAGAGAGAATATCCAGGTTTCTAAGAGGATTCTTTCACTGAATTTAGATTCACCAGCCAGCAGCATCATCTAGAAGAATTTCTCTGAAACAGACATCAGCTCTGCAAGAGGCAGTGTTATCAAAAATCACAGAGATGGAACCACAAGACTCCTACTCTAAACTGCTGCGCCAAATGCAGGGATCTTGGCTGACTGAGTGTGTATCTTACATACGAAAGACCCATACCTCTTTACCTGATGCTCTGCCAACAACGTATCTTCAGTTCCACAAATCCTCAAAAACTACTGCTATGGGTCTTCATGCTAATAAATAAATGTGTATTGTTCACACCAGTAGATTATTGTGTTTATCACCTTGCCAGAGGATGAGTTTTACCATGTTCATGTACTCAAACCTCAAATAGAATATTTTCAAGAAAGGAAATATGAACCTGCCATATAATGGAGATCAATGTACTGAATATATAGTTTTTTATTTAAGATAAAGAAAAATAAATATGTAGTAAGGGTAGACTTGCATTATTCTTTTTTCTAACAATATTTAGTACCTATATCTTTATTCAGGTATTGAAACAGTAAATGTTGACTATGGGTACTACACTTTATATAGTACTGGTACTATATACAGTATTACTACTATAGTAAATGAATATTTTGATATTAAGATATCCAAACTTTAAAATGGTACATACTCAAAAAATGCATACCTTTTCACTGCTCTGCCATCAAAAATCTACTCATCTAAGAACCAGGAAGACAAGTGGGTTTAGAGAATGGCTTAGAAAGCTCAAGGTGGCATATCTGTAATGTACTGATATTTACAACATCCATTTTCTCTCAATTTCTTTATGGCTAAAGGAGTGATCTCAGGAGTAATATTATACCTCGGGTAAACTTGATTATAAATATGAGACCAAATGTAACCTCCAATTAAGAACATCTGCTGGTTGAATCCACTACTGAATGGGGAGACACTTAGGCTGATAAAAAAAAGGATGGATTTCACCTTACTGGATGACAGACAGCTGCCTTCCGGTCCAGGCCTCTCAGTGACAATGTCTAAAGTGGACATTGAAAAGCAAGCAGCAGACAGCTAGTTTCTACAAAAAATAAAAACTCTATGTCCTCCTCTTACTCAAGTCATATATAGGAGTCTGAAGAGGATATTGATGAGGCTCGTGAGGCAGAGCCCATGCATGCCCATTCATAGGTGTCTGAAGGGGACATGAGAAAATGAATGTCTCTTAGCTCCCATTGCAAGAAAAGAACTTCCCATACTGAACATTTTCTGGTGGACATTGTTTTTATTTTTCACTTCTCAGTTCTGAATGTTCCTGGGATGTGCGTTCTTACCCATCACAGGTAAGGAGAAATGCAAACTTAAACAGAGTAAGCCTTGACCAAAAATGAGGGAAGATATTTATGTGTATACATATGTGCATGAACATACATGTTTGTTTCATGACTTGAGACTGTGTGCTATATGTGTATACATGTGTGTTACTTGATTTTCTGTAGCTATCATTAAACATCATGACCAAAGCAACTTACAGAAGTTTATTGGGCTTCTGATTTATATAGAAAGAGACATGGCAGCAGATGATGGAGCAGGAAGTAGAGAGCCATCTCCAGACATATACACAAAGCAGAGTGAACTGGAAGTAGGATGAGATTATAAACTTGCAAAGACCACTCCCAATTTCATACTTCCTCCAACAAGAGTCCATCACCTTCCCAAACAGCACCACCAACTGGGACCAAGTGTTCAAAAACCAAACCCTTATTCAAAACACCACAGCATGTCTGTGTGTATATGGGTGTCTTTGTATATGAGGTACATATGTGTGTATATGCATAAACCTATATATGTGTGTCTAGGTATGTGTGTGTGCCTATGTGTATTTATATATTTGTGTATGTTTTGTGTGAAAGCATGTATGAGTGTGTGTTCCATGTGTTTATGTGTCTATATACATATGGTTTTCTGCTTGTACATGTGTTCTCATGTATGTGAGTGTGTGTTTGTTCACTTCTACATAGGTGTATATTTGTGCAACTAATTCCCTAAATCCACTTAACACTTATTTCAAACTGACTATTAGACAATGGTACCTCTGAATCAAACACGAGCAACTCAGAGTTTCAGTATTCTTAAAGAAGCAGTGTGTGAAACAAGAAGCATTGTTCTTCCCTCTAGGGACTGATAAATAGTTGAAAAATTACAAATCTGCTCCTGTTAAGCTGTAGCGTGGACAGACTTTGACTCTATCGAAAGCCAGCCAGCAATCTCTGGACCTGTGCCATCACCCTTTTCCAGAGATAATCTTCCAAACCTACATCAAACTCCTTCACACTGCCAGTTCTCAGAACGATATGTCCTGGCCTACAATTCCACTTTGCACTCAAATTCAACTCTAAGAAGAATCTGGGGCTAGGTAATGGTGTTCAGAAATGCAAAGGAGATAAAGATAAAGGAAGAAAGATGTCTTTCTATTCAGTGGATGCACAGAACCCCAACATTCACCTCTTTCCCAAAGCTGAGCCTTGTCTAATACAAACATCACTCTTAGGGACATGGTGCCAGCAGAAGTAATATTGTCCTGTCATCTACATATTTACAGTCTCCATCATTCTTTCTCTTTTTCCCATGTAGAGCATTGGTCTTCCTATGGCAGGAATACGCAGAGTTCAAGGGCAACTGGGCAACTTCAAGACAAATAGTATAAGACTTTGGTCAGCAACCCTCAAAGAAAACATCAGTCACCAAGATTTTAAGATTTGAAGATTGAAAGTTAAGTTATTTTTGTCATTGTTGTTTTTAATAGGGTCTCAACTATATTGTCAGTGTTGACTTTGAACTCCTGTACTCAAATGATCCTCTAACCACAACCCATGATTAGCTGAGACTATATGTTTATGCCATCATACCCAGCTAGATGAGAGGTATTGTTTGGAAAGGAAATACATGTAAAATTATCTTACCACGGCACCAAGAAAGCTGAGCAGGGGAATCACAGGTCTGAGACCAACCTGGGGCTACATGGTAAATTCTGAATTTAAAAAAAGCAAACATATATGATACTAGATTCATGTTCATAAAGCATTTCTGTGGAGTCCCAAAATGTGAGCCTAATTCCCACCTTGTCTAAAGGTCAGAGAGTTTGGAGGCTACCCAAATGATTGACAAGTGTAGTTGCAAGTCCCAACTCAGGATGTGATTGCTTGGTTCTTTTAATATTAAAAGGGCTCCTTCAGGTAGGTCCATTCCATCCTGACAGATGGTCAGGCTATGCAAATGTATTTCTGCTCCTTCTTTTTGTAACTGTGAGGTCACCTGGGGAAGGGGCAAGGGGCAGCCTTCAGCAGGAATGATCTAGAGCAGCTTCCCTATCTAGACAACAGAATGCTAATGATTTGATCTCTCAGAGTGATAAAGCGATTGACTGTGTGATTCATCCTTTGTATCATGTTAATAAAGTCTTTTTCTACCCTCTACCCCCCCATTTATATTGGGTATAAAAGCTGTGGAAAAAATAAACATGGGTGATTTTAGGATTTCAGTAATCACTAGAATAGCCTCTTGGTATTATTCTATGGTTTCTGTCTTATTATCTTTATGCATCTTCATATTCTTTACTTATATTTCTAAAATTCCTATGACCCTACCCTGGCAAGAGGTATTTTTGTTAAGGCGACACATTTCCTATAAAGTCATGTCAAATATTATCCATCTGAGCTATGAATCATGGTCTTAATATACCACTTAGTATTTGCCTCCACTTTTCTCATATTTATTGGATAATAACATGTTAATGTAGTGAACAAGTACTAATAGAACAGAAACCAGGGCTTTGTATAAATTATAAGCTATTAGAACACATTTGCTATGGAGGACACAGAAGTGGGAACCCCACTAAATGAGCTGTGAGGTGCACACTCTTCCTCCAATTGTTGTAAGGAGGCTGCTTGTTGGTTCCCAGCTGCTCAGCCCCAAAATAACCACACAGAAATCATATTATTTAAATTGCTGCTTGGCCCATTAGCCCTACCTTATTGGCTAACTCTTACATCTTAATTTAACCCATCTCCATTAATCTGTGCATCACCATGAGGTCGTAGCCTACCAGCAAAGTTTCAGCGCATCTGTCTCCAGTGGCGGCTCCATGGCTTCTCTCTGACTCCACCTTCTTTTTCCCAGCCTTCAGTTTAGTTTTCCCTGCCTAGCTAACTAAGTTCTGTCCTATCAACAGGCCTAGGCAGTTTCTTTATTCACAGCGTACAGAGGGGGACTCCTACATCATCCAAGTGAAAAAGGCAACTCCTCCTTTAGCCCATCACATACAAACATACTACAGACTGTCCTTAGGTTCTCCAAAGAGCAGCATAACTTACTGTGGAATCACTGCCCATGTATCCTGGGCCAAAAAAGGTTGAAAGGAAATAACATTGACTCAAAAACCTTCAAGAGACATCATCACTCTTCAAGTGGCTTGAATCTGAAGAAGACAAGGGACTCTGGATGGAAGAAATCCCCTGAGGCAATGAGAGAGGTAAGAATCAACCCAAAAGTAAAGGAGAGGTGAAGTCAGTTGAAGGTTGTGATGTCAGAAGGCCTTACCAGCCCTGATAAGGATATTGCCCTCATTAAAGAATTATTGAAAGCCACAAGAGCCTCTAATCCCTATTTCCTGGCACTTGAATGAGGTCACAGAGATGCAAAACTAGACTCCCTCAATTCCCTAACTCCTGTGGTACTCCACTTGAACTCTTTAGCATTGAACTAAGTGGTGCTATCAACTTTCGCCAGGGGAAGTTTCCTTAAATAGTGTGTAATGGTTAGAAAAGAGATGCAAAACTAGTCAAAATTCTAGAAACAAATGGTAGTTAAGTGCTCAGTTAAACACAACTTTTATATCAACACCTCTAAGATCCAGGGAACATCAGGAAAAAGAGAACAGAAAGATTATAAGAGCTGGGGAATGGGGAGTCTTACAAACTGTGTCTTCTGGAGAAGATATAGTCAATGTAGTCAAGAACAGACAGCATTATTGCTATCAACACATGACCTGAACAAAAACATTAACATGAAAGTAGAAAGGACACCAGCTAGAAAGGAGGAAATCTATAGGAGTGGTAAGGAAATAAAGGGGGTAATAAGCAAAGAATATGCTCACAGTATATGAAATACTTGCATAAAATTGTCAAAATTAAAGAGAAAATATCCAAAGAAAATAGGAAACCAAAACTGGCCTCCAGAGCATTTTAAACATATGAGAGATTTGGATGTTTGAGAGGCACTCAGAATACAAGTGGGAAAGCTGAGGGCACAAAAATTGAGTGAAAAGATAGGGGACAAGAGGTAACTTTACAGAGGATATAAGAGCAAAAGAGTCAGAAGTGTAAAAAGGATAAAGTTGGAAGAATATGCATGGGAGATTAATGATGGAATAAACAGGATGGAGAGAAAGGCGTGTTGAATACTTGGGTGCCCTCCAGATTTCTGGCTTCTATGGTTGTGTAGGTATCACCTCTGGTATGTAACGAGCACCTCAGAGGATGAAGTTGTGTTTTGTTCTAGACATGCTGGGGTTGAAGTGCCTGTCATGCCTTCCTATAGAATGGTCAGCTTCAGAACTCCATATACTTTTTAAAGCTCTGTACTGAAGTCTGGGCATGGAGAGTTAACTCTGTAAACTCTGAGTGTCCTGTTGATCTTTGAGGGACCAAACTAGATCGGATAACCCAAGGAGAAGGGTTTTCTCCAATTTAACAGTGAGGCAGAGAAATGTAAAGCAGGGTAGGCAACCATGACGGAACCAGCGGTGAGATGGCAACAGGAAAGTGCAGAGTGATTGAAGCAAAGGAGAGATCATTAAAATAAGACGTGATATAGTAGATTGAATTCGGACAACATGGAGTTTCATAGCAGAGACAAATGTTAAGTCACAGAGATGGAAAGAAAACAGAATGCGTTAATACAGGCAAAGTGAAGAAAGGGTAAGGAATGGATACAGAGTGCTCTGTCAATGAATACAACTGGAGGGAGGGGGCAAGTCGAAGTGAAGGGGAGGAAGAATGATCTGCAGTGGACCAGCTTCTCATGCAGACTTAAATACTGATGTAAGGAAATATATTTAGAGAGAGAACTTGAAAATAGAGATAACTGAGCTGTATTACTAGAAAGTCTAACTTGAATTGCTGGGGCCCACATGGAGTAGCAGGTGGAGGTTTAAGAATGGTTTCTACCTCACCAGAAAGGCAGGGAGTAGGAAAGATGACTACCCAGATCTACAGGCAAGTTTTTAGGACTTCTTAGAGACCTGTAGAAAATAATAACAAGGCCTGTCTTGTGCATTTATCCCTGATCAGCTGACCTATCTCTCTTCTGGCACTTTAGTAGATCCCATACCTTGGGTCTGCAAAGATAGTCTACAAATGTTTCTCAACTCACTTGATACTTATGAGCAAGTCTCTCTAAGAGAAGCCACCATCAAGCTTGCTTTGTATTTGATCAGCTGTCATGGGCATCAACTCAAGCTTTATAAGTCTACCTCCCAAAGAAGGGGTGGGTGAGGTATGTCAGCATATTCGTGGGAGGCCCCAGCCATGGATCTGATTGCAGAACTGATGTCTCCAACCCCTCTGAGAAGAACACAGAACACAGAACAGAGGAAATTCAATCACCACTACTATCCAACTGCTGCCCCAATGCATTTTGTAATATATTGTCTTTCATAACCCACTCTAAATGAGTATTTTAGGCAGAAGAGGACATATTTAGGGAAAGAAGTAGGGAGGGAATTCGAGAATGAAATGCCATTTGCATTTGGCAGAAGACATTTTGCATAATGTATAGTCAGAACACATTCCACAGGTCAGAAAGCTCGTATATCTCTTACTTTCTGATGCCCTCTCCATGGACTTTAATTTCTGACTACTGGTTCATCAGAGAACTCCTTACTTTCCTCTTCCTGGATCTCTTGGCTAACCTTCTGTAACAAAATGTTGGTGACATCAACCTTGTGGAAATCTTTACTTGCCCACACAGTGACTTGGTAGTTCTGATTCTCTAAGCCTCATGTCCTCATCTTCCAACAGAAACATGCAGGGCTGTTCCAAGGACTAAATGAGGTAATGTATAGAAAGGGCCAAATTTCTTCAGGCACAAGAATATGAAATGCAAGTCAGCACAGGAAACACCAACAGGAGAAATTTAAATGGACCACTAATCAATGCCTGCAGATCTTTATATATGTGCACTGTGTAACTGTAGCACTCATTCAGTGTTTACCAACAGGACCTTATATGGAATCTACTAGGTCTACCTTACAGGTAAGGAGGCAGAATATGCAAATATCATCCAAGTCATGAACATACTGGGATCAAGCTGAAAGTTTGAGTCTTGCCTGACTTTGTCTAAATCATGTGCATTTTCTATTACATTCCTTTGGTTCTTAATGATCAGATTAAAAAGAAAAATAGAGAGCTAAAAGCAGAGATATCAGTGACTTTTTTGATAGCGTCAGATCAAGCAAGAAGTCCAGTTCGAGAAGCTCATGGTTTGGCGTAGAAAATCTGTTCTCTCAAAATGATGAGAACAGAAAATGTGAGTCAGTTCCCATGAGATTCTAATATCATATTAATGACAAGATAAGGACCTGACATGGGGAGACAGGTCAGTATTGTGTAAGGAAAATAAAGGATTAAACCTCCTTATAAGGAGGGGCATAAGGCTGATGGACACTTGAGCCGTCACTCTTCTCTGTTCAAAGGACGGGTCCTTCAGGGTCTGTGGGGTATGAAAGGCCACCTAGAAATTTGAAAAAATCAAGGGACCACAGAGAAGTGACCAAGCTGTGGCATAGGCATGCTACTCATCAAAGCTGTAAGCAACATCCATAGACACTTCCATATAAGCTGCTGGGTAATCCAGATTTGCTCAGAGTAACTCCATCATGTATTTGCTTCTTACCTTCTCTTTCCAAGATGGCACAGGGATACTGGGATAGATAAAGGGGTGATGCCGATACCCTGTAATCATGCCTAGGCACCTGAATAGGAAAGCGAGATGGATGCCTACTGGCACAGCAAAGGACAGGATGACTATGAACATCCTCAAGAACTCTCTAAACAAGGCTTGAGCAGATACATCAAAGAGATACTTTGGGGAGGAAGGATGATGATGATGAAGATGATAATAATATGATAATAATGATAATAATAATAATATAATGTGGGTGGGTCTCAAGGCCCATAGGCAGATCCTTAGAGAAATGTTTGGCCCCAAACAAGCATAGACTTGATCTAGAACAGTCTTTAAGTCAAGACATGTAACCAACAGACCAGCATGTGTGTTTAGAAGAAACGAGTTGGCAGTTTGGAATCAGGATTATAGGCATTAATATACTAAGATTTAACTTCAAAACACAATTATGGTTAAAGTAACTTTTCATTCCCTACCTAACATTTTACTATTCTTAATATGATTTTTTAAAAAAGCAAAAAACACTGTAAGAGCTTGTGATTGGGTCAGGGTAGTGAACACAATTAAAAAGTGAATTCCTTGAAAGGGATACATTGGCTTAAACTACTTTCTAAGCACTGTCAGAAATGGAAGATTTCCATCCCCTCGAGCCTCCGTGGGAACTGTATTTATTTGTTTGTATTTATTTCACAATAACCTGCTATTACACTCAGCTTTCTTGGGTTGTTTCTTAGTCAAAGAGTTACTTGAGTCAGTCATAAGACACAGGACACTGATAAGGATTATTAATATGGCTTTCCATCAGAAGTTACTAGCTTGCAAAATAATTGAGCCATATTACCATATGGTTATCAAAGGCAAGGTACAAAATGCCAGGGACCAACTCTCCAAATGCCCATTACTTATGTAAGTCATTCTACATAAGTTCCAGAAGAAACACTGAGTTCTGTTATAGGAAGCAGGGAAAGTTTCACAAGACAGACACTTGCCAGTGTGGGCAGTCCAAATATATAGTTGGCCTTTCCAGCTTCCATCCCCAGGGCTTTCTAAATAATTCACATGAAAGCTGCAAAAACATATGGATATCCTTATGGATTTAGAGAGGTTGGCCTAAATCCCATCATGAGTATAGATATCTTTGTGTCCCACGAGATGATATCATTTAGAATTCCCCAAGAAAAACAACTAAGGTTAATAGTTAAATTCAGGGTTGTGACTGAGCTGGAAAGGAGGTAGGGTGCTTTTCACCATGTGATAAGACTTGGGAGTCAAGATTAAGTCAAGAACATGCTGTAAAGATTATGGAACTTACATAGAATTACAGTGCTGGACAGGAAAGGAAAAGAGTCATATGGTATCTAAATGTGTGTACATAATTTGTGCACCAAAGAAAGGTGCTTTGGCTTATTAAAAATAAAAGAAGTAATAGTAAATTAGGAAAATGACTCTGTGAAAAACATCCTCTAATTGCAAGTGCAAAGACCTGAGTTCAAATTCCCAGCATCCAAGTTAAAAAAAAAAAAAAAAAGAAAGAAAGAAAAAGAAAAAAACCAGCATCAACAACAACTGGACATGGTTCTTGTGCCTGTAACCACAGAGCTGGGAGGTGGGAAGGGGAGGATCTCGGGGCTCACTCAATTGGTGAGCTTCATGCTCAGTGAGATATTTCAAAATGTAAGGTAGAGAGCAACAAAGGCAGGCACCCTACATTGGCCTCTGGCCCCCACAGTACACACACACACAGAGAAAAGACAAAAAGAGTAAAACCATAAACCTCCTTTAGACAAAAATCAGACAAAGTAAGGATGAGATTAATTATTATGAGCATGCCCTTCAAGGTTCTAATGAGAACCCCTATATTCCCGAACAATAAAAAAATCATTATAATGAAATGCTTTCATTTCAGTACCACTTTGACACTGTGTAGAAGACCATCAGACCCTCAGACCCTGGAATTCCTAACTTGGACACTTTGTAGGTCAAAAAAGTTCAACCTTTTGATACTCAATGTATCACTGTGGTGGGATGTTTTAAATTTATGCTTCTCCTTCCTTAATGAGTGAGGTGGTATGGATGGCAGTACAATTTCAGTGTCAAAACTGTCCATTTTTGCTAATGGTGAACTGTGTAAAGGGACAATAGTTTAATAACATAACAAATATCTGACCACTGTGGTTGCAAAGGTAACCCAGCTCCGGAAAATAAAATAAAATAAAATAAGGAAGAAAAAAATGACTAATTCTGTGACCGGCTTCTGTTACAGGGTGATGATGTGTGTTTAATGCGAGTCATCAGGTTCAGCCCTTGCAGAAAAGGGCCATTAAAAACTTTAATTCATGTGTAAGTTTCATTTCCTTCTGCTGGGATAAGCATTTTGATGAGAGCAACTTTAAGGAAGGAAGGGTTTCTTTAGCTCGCAGTTCCAGGCTAACATTCATCACTGCATGGAAGTACAGGTGGCAGAAGCTTGAAGCAGCCATCACAACCGCAGTTAAGATCAGAGAGAAAACACATGCATGCGCACCAGTACATACCTCACTTTATTCTCTTTCTATACAGTTAGAGGTCTGCTGCCTAAGGAATGGTGCCACCCACTGTCTGTGGGTCTTCTCATCTCAGTTAACACAATCAAAACACCTACACCCACCCACCCCTCTCACACACACACACACACACACACACAAACACACACACACACAGTCACGCACATGTAAATGCCCATAAATCAACCTGATGTAGACAATACCTCACAGACACTCTCTTTTCAGGTAGTTGGAAATTATGCTAAGTGGATAGGTAAACTCAAAAAGGACTGGAGAGATGGCTCATAGGTTGAGAGTACTGTATTCTTTTCTGGAAAACCTGGGTTTGATTTTCAGCTCCCACATAACCATTCACAACCTCATAGCTCCGGTTTCAGAGGCTCTGAATCTTTTCTAGACTCCGCAAGCACTTGCACCAATGTGATGCACAAACATACTTCCGAGGGAGAAAAACATACACCCCAAATTTTATTTTTTTAAAGAAGTAAATATGAGGAAACAAAGTAAGGGTTTTATATTATATAGGTAAAAAAATGACATTTATTTTGAAATTTTATTACTAAACTTTACTATACCATGGGAAGATAGAACAAAATGAGTGAACCAGAAAACATAGATTTCTATTTTGGCTTTTAAAAAATATTTATTTTTACTTTTGTATTTATGTGTGTTGTACATGGCACCTCTGTGTGTGTGTCCACAGAGGCTGGAAGAGCTTATAAGATCCACTAAGACTGGATTCCCAGATGGCTATAAGCTACAACATATGGGTGCTTAGGAACAGGACTTGGGTCCTCTGGAAAAACAACAAGCATTCTTAACCACTGAGCAATCCCTTAGCCTCAGCTAAGGGTTTTGTTTTAGCTTACTTTTATTATTGTCTCTTGTATAGCATACCTAAATCTTACTCTTTCTAATATGATCATAAGGAATTATATAATAACAAATGTATTGTTTCTATTGTAAGTAGCACATTTTGCAAAACTTGTTTAAAATCCCTTTAAAGAAATATGGGTTAAACATATATTTGTTTTAAAAATCACACATTTTTAATCACACACTTTTTAGCCCCGAGGCATAAAGTAGGAACATGTATATGTAATTTCCTCTAATAAGAGACATGAGCCAGGGGACTAGGATTGGACTACATCAATGACCTTTATTCTTCTGACTAAGTACAGTATTCATTGCCTTAGAACTCGTGGTAATTTAATTTCAGACCAATTAAGAGAATATTTGGCAATCTCAATTAACCTGATAATCAAGAATCCCCATACAACATAGATCTCTGTTAAGAATTTTCTAAATACAGATACTTACTTGGTCTGAAATGATGGAGTGTAAAGAAATCTGCACTGAGGAAATAATTAGCAGTATTCCTTCATAGGAATGTGTCTTGTTTTTAACTCTTCTATATACATTGTCAATTCTTTAGAAATGCCTATCAGGGTATCAATATCCCTGTATACTGGAGGAATTTATTGAGTGTCTGCACGTATGTTATTGAGTTTCCTGCTCTAATTCTTATTCTACAGGGGGACATACTAACCTTCATATACAGAACTTGAATCTCAAAATGCTTAAGTATTTGTTTAAAAACACATATTTGGAAAGGCTTCTCTCCAAATCCTAAAAGCAGAGACCTGGCTTCTTCTACGGCCTGCTGAAAGGATAATGTCTGAAAAACTGGTTAAGGAGGATGATCTGATGGGGTGGGGTGCAAAGAAGTCATGAGAGAAGGAAGTGCCTACTAGAAGAAACACATACAAGAATTCTTCAGGTTCATCCTCAAAAAAAAAAAGCCATCAGAACAAAGTGGTGTTCAGGAGCCTCTTAGGGCTTCCTGTAGGGAGTAAGTCCTTAGGGAATTTTCTCAGAACTAACATGATTCATGTATAGACATCCCAAGAAGGAAGTGGATGGCTTTCCTTACCTCCTGTCTTTCTGATGTATTATGGAATGTAAAATATCTACCATTAGGGAGATTGTCCCCCAAATCAACTGGCAGACAAGTAAGCAGTAGATATGTGAATAAGATATGTGTGTGTGTGTGTGTGTGTGTATAAAACCGTAGATATAGATGAGAGATAGTAGACATAGATAATAGCTGATACAGAGTAGAGATGATAGATAGAGGATTGATAAATGATAAATGAGATGGGTAGAAAAATGATATATACATGTATACATACAGATATATTAGGGAGATGAATAGATAGATAAAAAGAGGTAGAGATAAATGAGATAAATAATGACAGAATAATAGAGAAATAGTAGAGTGGATGTAGACAAATAGAAAGAGATAGAAATAGGTAAGTGATAGATTCGTGGCAGGTCCCTGTAGCCTTTCTACTTTCTTTGGTCTATGAATTAGATGAAATCTAAATCAGGTTTATTATTTTTAAATCATATAAACAAAAGTAAACAATAGTTTATTTATTTGCATATTCATTTCAACTGTATCTTATGCAGGAAATATTTCAAGCTAGCTTCAGATATATTTACCAGGTGAAATTTTAATTTTTCTAGCAATGACAATCATAGGTCTCTAATCATAGGTACTGAATGAATTCCTGTTACTGTCACTAAACAAAAGCTAGTCAAAGCTCTCAGTATCCCCTCAGCATTCTTTGTATCAGTTACGAAGACTATGACCAAGGCAAATTATAAAAGAAAGCATTTAATTTGGGGATCATGGTTTAAAAGTGTTAGAGTCTATGATGGTGAAGCAAAGGCTGAGAACTTACATCTTGATCCATAAGCTGTAAGCAGAGAGAAGAACACTGGGGATGAATCAAGTTTTTTAAACCACAAAGCCTGTCCCCAGTGATACAACTCTTCCAAAATGGCCACACATCTAATTCTTCCTAAACAGTTCCCAAGGAGGGAACTGCTGGGAAATAATCCTCTTGTATATTGTAAAGATTTGTCACTCAAACTGATTGTATAAAACAACTGATTGTCCAGGGGCCAAGCAGGATGTATAGGTGGGTAACTTAATTAAGAATGATGAGGAGAAGGGTGGAGTCAGAGGAGTTGCTGGCAAATGCAGAGAAGCAAGATGAGAATACCAAACTGAGAAAGGGTACCAGGCCATGTGGCTAAACATGGATAAGAATTATGTATTAAGTGTAAGAGTTAGCTAGTAATAAGCCTGAGCTATTGGTCTAGAATTAATAACTCATATTCAGCCTCCGAGTTGGTTATTTGGGACTGGGCAGTCATGACAGGAAACATCTGATTACAAATGGAGTTCAAATCTAGGGCCCAAAGTTCCACAGAAAGCCAAACAAATCTTCTTCTTCTTCTTCTTCTTCTTCTTCTTCTTCTTCTTCTTCTTCTTCTTCTTCTTCTTCTTCTTCTTCTTCTTCTTCTTCTTCTTCTTCTTCTTGATTTATTGAGACAGGGTTTCTCCATATAGTTTTAGAGCCTGTCCTGGAACTCATTTTGTAGTCCAGGCTGACCACAGACTCACAGAGATCCACCTGCCTCTGCCTCTCAAGTGCTGGGATTAAAGGTGCCACTGCCTGATTAAACATGGCAAATCTTAAGAAAGGATTCTAGATACACAAGAATGGAGTCAAGCACAGTTTCTTGGTAGCTGCGTTTTCTTTAGTTGACTCTGTTTGCTGGTAGTGAGCAGAGGTGCAGATCCTTTAAAAGAGAACTTTCTGGATCAGTGTTAGCAGCAAAAGAACAGGCGACTCTTTTAACAGGTAGCACACTTCTTAAAACTAGAAACTTCCCAGAGTTGGGTGGCAAACATGGCTCCCGGAGCTGGTGATAAATGTGCCTCTGCCATGAGACTAGACCCTCAGGGAAACCAAGGGAGAGGAGCCAGCACCAACATGCCATTATCTAAGTTACACAGAATTTATTTTGGCCATGCAGAAAAAAAGGATACAGATGAACAGTAAAGACAGATTCAGGCCGGGCGGTGGTGGTGCACGCCTTTAATCCCAGCACTCGGAAGGCAGAGGCAGGTGGATCTTTGTGAGTTCGAGACCAGCCTGATCTACAAGAGCTAGTTCCAGGACAGGCTCCAAAGCTACAGAGAAACCCTGTCTTGAAAAACCAAAAAAAAAAAAAGAAAGAAAGAAAGAAAGAAAGAAAGAAAAGAAAACAGATTCAGACAAAGAACCTCAGGTCACACTGTGTTTAAAAAATATATGTAGGCTTAGGAGAGGAACAAAAAGGGTAAAGAAAGTCCTTTAAAAAAGAAATAGAGCAATACAAAACTATAACAAGCCTTATAAAGATAGAAAATACACAGAAAGTCTGGATTATGTATATTATTGGGTTGTCCTTAAAACTTTAGGTTGCTAAGAAATCTTAGATCATGAAATCTGCTATATATTTTAAAATCCAACCTATATATTTTACAAATGTCTTGACTTAAAAATTTAAGTCAAAAGATATGCTACTTTGGAAAAGAAATTCTGCTTTTTATCCATAAGAAATGAGAGAGTCTGGATTCATTCTGTATTTAAAAAAATCAGATTTGATTGAGAAAGACACCCTGAAAAATCTCTGATGGGAGCAGATGGATCAGATGATCCAATGTATCAGAGCTCCTCTCTTGCAGTTTTCTTTGAGTTCTTCATCCAGAACAGCTTCAAGGCTCCTGACAGAGATGATCCAACCTCACAGAATACTCCAGTCAGGATCTGATCATAATCCTAAATTTTCTCAGGGTTCCCCAAAGGTTACCAGTGCCCCCAGTCAACAGGAAGTAGTCTAAAGCACTATACCCACATTCCCAAAAATAAATTATGAATGTTTGTCATCTTTTAGTGGGATTGGTTATTAGTTGTTATGGATAATGATCAGAAAAAAAACTAAACAAAGGAGATTAAATTTAGGGACCTTTCTCTGAATAGAAAAGTGGGGAGGGGAATATAGAAATGTTAGGGTAAAAGTGTGGATTGTTGAACCTACTTTAACTCAAAAAATAGCTATTATTCTTACATATTCTACATTGGTATAGATTTTGGTTTGTTGATAGAAATTTAAAGTTAATTTTGCTATACTGCATCTATTCTACTCTTGCCTAGGGTATTGTGTTTATGCAGCTCATTTTAAAGTATAATATATAATTAAGAAATATGGATTAATAGTCATCTATAATAACAAGCTTATAGTCCTGTTAGGTATGTTTTCAAGGTCATTTTTCTAGGGGCAGCCAGCCCATATATGGCTGTTTTGTTGAACTTGTCCATATTGGGTTTTAAGGTCTAAGTTAATGAGGACGGCTAACCAGGTCTCTTCCTCAAAAGGGCACCAGATCTCATTACAGATGTTTGTGAGACACCATGTAAACTCAGGACCTTTGGAAGAACAGGCAGTGCTCTTAACCGCTGAACCATCTCTCCAGTCCCCATATATATATATATTTCAGATAGACAGGCAATTTTCAAATACTTTAAAGACCTAGAGAGTATGGCATTTTAAATGTTTTAAGAACTTAGACTTTTCTTGACAGTGAGACATGTCTGCTCCTGGCAACACAAATTTCTTAAAAAAGAATGATAGGCATCTAAGAAACTCCATATGGAGTTTGTTTTCTTTATGGCAAAAGCTAGTCACATGGTCAAAGAAACTGTTCTTGCCTCATTTGCTGACAGTTACTGTCCAAACCAGACCAACAGTACACAAGAAAGGTGACTGCTGAACTTTGCCAAGACAAGGCATAATAGGACAGTCCTTCAAAATTCCCTGCTTCACAGGAAAGTCTGTCAGATATGCTAGGCCTATAGGTTCAGGTTTGGGATGAAATACCCAACATTACAGAGATACTTTGGGTGACTGTCCAGGCAGTTTGAGGTCCCTGTTATATGGTAACATTTCATTCTTCTGGGGTCTTTGATGGAGTTGAAGACTAGATAGCTATAGTTATAGTTTTCTTTAGTTATGATAAAAGATAAATTAGGTACAAAGCTTGGCTCACAAACATAAGATTGATAATAGAGTATTTTCTCTAATTTTTCCAAATAGAAATAGACTGGCTATTAATAACTTCAATTCTTACTTGATAACTGCTTTGTTTGTATGTAATTTTACTATGATAAAGATAAAAACCTTTTTAATTGGACAATTACAAGGGGGAAATGCTGTGAAACAATCCTCTTATATACTGTAAAAAATTGTCATTCAAATTGGTTTTATAAAAACACTGATTGGCCAAAAGCCAGGTGGGAAGTATAGGCGAGGTAACCAAACTAACGATGATGGCAAGGAGAAGAGTGGAGTCATAGGATTTGCCAGCAAATGCAGAGGAGCAAGATGAGAATGCTGTACTGAGAAAAGATACTGAGCCACAAAGCTAAACATGGACACGAATTATGGGTTAATTTAAGTGTAAGATAGATAGTAACGAGACTGACCTATCAATTAAGCATTTATACTCTTATTCAGCCTCTGAGTCAGTTATTGGAAACTGGACAGTCAGGACAGAAAATGTTCTATTTACAGAGAATCAAGTATTCAAACATGTTAACCTATGTTGGCCATAATCTTTCAGATCCTCACACTCCATACATTTTCCATTATGTATACTACAAGGACATGCTAATCTAAATGCAGGGCCTGGCTGTGGTATTCTTTTCAGTGCATGTGCATATTAATCACATAAGGACATGTATCTGGAAGAGGCTACATCAGTAGCCCTCACATCTTGACAACTGAGTCTACAATGAACCAGTAAAACTAGTCAGCCCAAGTCTTTTAAAGCACACTAGACACAAAGACTGAAATTTTAATCTGCCAACTCAAATATTCCAAAACCCTAAACATTTTGGGTATACATAGTTCCAGGAAAACCATAGGGTTTTGTTAAATTAATATTCAATAAAGAAGAAATATAATTATTTTAAGTTATGACTTTTTTTTCAATTTTTCCTTAAGGCCATAGTGTTATTCTGTCACAGGAAGCAAAAACATTTGATTTTTGTCAAACCTATGTTTATCTATTGTACTGACTAGTTTTGTGTCAACTTGACACAAACTAGTGTCATCAGAGAGAATGGAGCCGCAACTGAGAAAATGACTCCATAAGAGTTGGTTGTAAAGCATTTCTTTGTCTCCCTCCTGTCTTCCTACTCTTTCCATCGTCTCTCAATCCCACTTCCCAACCTTTCTTCAGAGAGGGTGAGGCCTCCCATGAGGAGTCAACAAAGTCTGTCACATCACTTGAAGCAGGACCAAGGTCCTTCCTCTGTATCTAGGCTGAGTAAGGTATCCCTCCATAAGGAATGGGCTCCAAAGAGTTAGTTCATGCACTAGGGATAAATACGGGTTTAGTGTCATCAAAAACTGCCCAAGGCACACAGCTGTCACCCACATTCAGAGGGCCTACTTAGTCTTATGCAGGTTCCCCAACTGTTTGACTGGAGTCAGTGAGCTCCCGCTATCTTGGGTCAGCTGTTTCTGTGGGTTACCACATCATGGTCTTGGCCATTTTGCTCCCTTTCTGTGGCTGGATTCCAGGAATTTGGCCCAGTACTTAGCTATGGATCTCTGCATCTGCTTCCTTCAGTTACTGGATGAAGGTTCTATGAAGACTGTTAAGACAGTCATCAATCTGATTACAGGGGAAGGGCATTTTAGGTACCCTCTCCATTATTGCTTAGATTCTTAGCTGCAGTCATCCTTGTGGATTCCTGGGAATTTCCCTAGTGCCTAGTCTCTCACTAATCCTATAATGGCTCTCTCTATCAAGGTATCTCTTTCCTTTCTCTCCCTCTCTGTCCTTCACCCAACTCAGCCTTCACGATCCTCATGTTTCCCTCCCTGCTCCCCTTCTCCCATCCCTATTCCTCTATCTTCCAGGCTGCCATTTTTCTGAAGAGATTTGTCTACTTCTCCTTCCCAGGGGCAATCCATATATGTCTTTCTTACGATTCTCCTTGTTTCCTGTCTGCTCTGGGGTTGTGGACTGTAGGCTGGTTATCCTTTGCTTTATGACTAATATTCACTTATGAGTGAGCACATACTGTATTTGTCTTTCTGGATCAGGGTTACATCGCTCAGGATGTTTTTTTCTTTTACCATCCATTTGCCTGCAAATTTCAAGATGTCTTTTTTTTTAACCACTGAATAGTACTCCACACTTTATCCATTCTTCTGTTGAGGGGTATCTATGTTGCTTCCAGGTTCTGGTTATTACAAATAATTTTGCTATGAACATAGTTGAGTCAATGTCCTTGTGGTATGGGTCTTCATCCTTTGGGTATATACCCAAGAGTGGTATTTCTGGGTCTTGATGTAGGTTGATTCCAAATTTTCTGAGAAACTGCCATACTGATTTTCAAAGTGGCTATATACATTTGACTCCCCCAGCAATGGAACAGTGTTTCCCTTACTCTGTACCCTCTCCTGTAAAAGCTATCATTGGTGTTTTTGATCTTAGCCATTCTGACAGGTTTAATATGGTATCTCAGAGTTGTTTTGATTTGCATTTCCCTGATGGCTAAAGACACTGAATAGTTCCTTAAGTGCCTTTCTGTCATTAGAGATTCCTCTGTTGAGAATTCTCTATTTAGGTCTGCATACCATTTTTAAATTGGATCATTTGATATTTTGATATCTAGTTTCTTGAGTTATTTGTGTATTTTGTAGATCAACCCTCTGTCTGTTGTGGGGTTGGTAACAATTTTTTTTTGTAATCTGTAGGTTGCCATTCTATCTTGTTGAATATATCCTTTGCCTTACAGAATCTTCTCAGTTTCAGGAGGTCCCATTTATTGTCTATCTCAGTGTCTGTGCTGCTGGTGTTATATTCAGGAAGTGGTTTCCTGTGCCAATGTGTTCAAGGGTACTTCCCACTTTGTCTTCTATGAGGTTTAGTGTGGCTGAATTTATGTTGAGGTCTTTGATCCATTTGGACTTGAGTTTTGTGCATGGGGATAAGAGTAAGGAATTTTTTTAATTAGCGATCAATGTCAGAAGACCCAGCCCATTTGGGTGATGCCATCCCTTGGCTGGTGATCCTGGGATCTATAAGAAAGCAGTCTGAGCAAGTCATGAATAGGAAGCCAGTTAACAGTGTTTCTCCATGGCTTCTGCATCAAGAAATTCCACATTCCTGTATTTTGTAATTTCCTGCCCTCACTGCTTTTGATGATGAATTGTGATGTGGAACTGTGAGTGGAATAAACCCTTTCCTTCCCAAGTTGTTTTTGGTCATGGTGCTTCATCACAGCAATAGTAACCTTAACTTAGACACACCCTCTAAGGGATAGATTTCCTTCTGTTTTTATAAACAACTGTCTGAATAACTTAAAATATTTGCATAGAATTCTCTACATATTATTGGTATGTGCTGAACCAAAAAACCCCAACAAAATTCCCCTGAAATCTCTGAGAATACATTATTAAGTTGAATTTAATATGAATTTTTATGAGTTTATTCATGTCTAAGTTAAAATATAGAACATATGGTTTTAAAAAATGAGTTGATACATTTGCATAGGACATGAAAGTTTTGAAAGAATGACCATTTTAATCAGTCTGACTAGCTGAGATGAGAAGAGCAGGGTATGACTATCTGTTTAGCTTCATATTGATTTTATTTAGCACCTGAAACACAAACACATGAGCACTGCACATTCTTACACAAACAAACATGTACAATCACAGAGAGACAGACACACACACACACTTAGATTTCACCTACTTATAAACACAGAATATATAGAAAACCCTCCACGACCTCCTGTGTACTTCTTCTGGGAAGATAAAGGTCACATTTAAGGCAGGATTTGGACATCACACAATGAACACGCACACAAGCAAAACCAACACACATTGAATCCTAATGACATTCTATAGCTTGGTAACCCTGCGTCTTGATTTAGCTCTCAAAAATATTTGCTGAGGTTCCCAAACACACAAAAAAGTGAAACTATAATGTGTGGGATTGCTAGAAGTTTCTTGGCTGGGGAAAATAGTGATGTAATTTGCCATTCATAAGCTGTTTAAAGAAATGGTTTTGAATGGTTAAATCATGTTCCCTGAGAAGTTTTTGTATGTCAATGAGAATATCAGCGTGACATGAAAAGAAAATGAATTAAATCCAAAGCACTGTTTCAGTATAAAGAATGCTAGGATGTAGGAGAAAGTCAGAAATACTAAACGAGTGAATTCAGAACATTCTCTGCTTGTTTTCTAAGGAGTTTTTGAATTGATAAGCAGTTTTGAATTTCAGTTTAGTTTCTTCATCTATGGGATCTTACAACTTTCAGCATATAGTGAGACAATGAAATCAATAGCTTTGCAGTCTCTCTCTCTCACTCTGTGTGTGTGTGTGTGTGTGTGTGTGTGTGTGTGTGTGTACACTTGTGCAAGTGGATGTAAGGGTATAATTGTGTGGAAGTTGGGGGTCAATGTCTTTCATAGCCATGGAGGTGGAGACAGGTGAACAACACTGTTGTTCATATCTTTTTATATAGATGTTGCAGACTAACTCAGGTCTTCAAAATTACTTGACATTATTCTTCACCCACTGAGCCATTTTTAAATCCTTTGACTAAATATCTTTTATGACTATAATTTCATTTTCTCTCACTATGAGCTTCGCATCGCCTTCTCTCCCTTCTTGCCTCCTCTCCTCCCCATCCCCCACCTTCTCTTTCTGTCTCCCAACCACATAGTTTATCAGTCTCTGTGCACATCTAATTATTACTAGTGGTTCCATAGCCTTGGCTTTTGGAATTCTGAACCACTCTGATTTTTGTGGCAGCTGGGTGTTGCTGACAGCAGCTACTGGGTTCTTCTTCCTTGTATTAATTTCTTATTTCCATTCTTTCTGTTTGATTTGACACTAATGATCCTTGCTTTCCTTGTTTTGGAGTGCACTCGGCTTACAGGTTTTCAGTCTTCTTTTTATTAATAGTGCAGTTTGTAACTTTCCAGCTTGGTTTTGCTCCAGTCCTGTCAGACAATTTTGCCTAGAATAATTTCTTTGTATTTTAGTTTTCAATATGACTTCCCTTTTAATGCTAAGGATGCTAGGATAGTGTGATTGAGTCTATTTTTTAGATAAAAATTGTTTTTAAGATTCTTTTGTTAATGAGTTTTTTCATATTCTTTTATTTTTTTCATTCAAAAAATTACACTTCCTCCCCTTCTCCCAGTCCCCTCCCGCTTCCCCCTTACCCCTCCTCCCTCTCCCTGCTTCCTTAAGAGAAGGCATGGTACCCTGCCCTGTGGGAAGTCCAAGGCCCTCCCCCCTCCATCCCAGCCTAGGAAGCTGTGCATCCAAATAGACTAGGTTCCCGAAAAGATAATACATGCAGAAGAGATAGGTCCTAGTGCCATTATTGATGGCTTCTCAGTCTGCCCCCATTGGCAGCCACCTTCAGAGAGTCCAATTTGATCATATGCTCATTCAGTCCCAGTCCAGCTGGATTTGGTGAGCTCCCATTAAATCAGTCACACTGTCTCAGTGGGTGGACCAGCCCCTCAGGGTCCTAAATTCCTTGCTCATCTTCTCCCACCTTCTGCTCTTTGACTGGACCTTGGGAGATCAGTCCATTGCTCTGATGTGAATGTGGGTCTCTGTCTCTATCTCTATCCATCGGATGAAATTTCTATGGTGATGATCAAGATATTCATCAATGTGACTATGGGACAAGGCTAGTTCCGGCACCCTCTCCTCTGCTGCCCAAGGACCTAGCTGGGGACATCCCCGTGGACACCTGGGATC